>JBBHKE010002122.1:0-20543 GCA_037447655.1 Zygnema cylindricum | reverse complement strand
TCTCTCTCTCTCTCTCTCTCTCTCTCTCTCTCTCTCTCTCTCTCTCTCTCTCTCTCTCTCTCTCTCTCTCTCTCGCTCTCGCTCTTTCTCCCCCTTTTTTTATGTTCTCTCTCTATCTCTTTTTCTCTCCCTCTCCCTCTCCCTCACTCCCTCTCACTCCCTCTTGCTCCCTCTCTTTCCCTCTCTCCCTCTCCCACTCTCTCCCGCTCTCTCTCTCTCTCTGCTCTCTCCCCTTTTTTTTTCTCTCTTTCTGTCTTTTTTTCTCCCTCTCCCTCTCCCTAATTCGATTGTACTTCACTATTCGCAGGAGAATGTGCCCGACGAAAAACCTCTGGAGACGCCTGCATTGCCGTGTTTGACTGGCGGTGCAGCGGTCTCTGCAACTCCATAGAGAGGATGGGAGAAGTGCACGCAGCGTGTGGATAGATAGGGATTCTTCCGCAACATGCGATAGGAGTGCACGTAAACTGGCGCAGTCGGTTTAGTTCAAAACACCCGGGATCATTCTTTTTGTAGTAAACAAGGCTAGTCGTTCGGTCTTAGGCGTTCGATTTCAGTCGTTCGATTTTTATTGGTTAGATTTTTAGTGGTTTGATTATTCGCTGCTTGTTCTTCTAAATGCTGACTTGTGTTCATGTAATCTTCCGTGATTCAATTATAATTTTTTCTTTTAGTATTTGATTGTGTTATGGAGTAATTTGCTTTTGCCCTCCATGGTTGAAATATCTTAGTGAGCATAATGTGTGTTATAATGGTATAATTTGGTACAGTAAGACAAGCTGTTTGCCTGATTGATAGAATTCACTATGTTTTTGTTGGATATCTTTTATGGATTTGACATTAAGATTTTTTTTTATTAAGTGGTGATGTAAACAGTAGTATTTGTGTAATAAAATTATTTCCTCATTGTACAGTTGTCCCCACCTGTGGGTTTTGGTACTGTGTATAGGGAGGGTTTCAATCTTCACCCTATATGGCCGCCAGTTAAATTTACTTGCAGTACTCTGATGTTACAGTGTAAACCATTATGTATTTATGTATTTTACTCAATACTTGGCTGATGGTGGTATAAATGGTGGTATTAAGTGACAATGGTGGTATAAATGCCACTGTCTCATCATTCCTTTCTCTTCCCTTCTCTCTCCCACTCCCTTCCTCCCTCCCTCCCTCTGTCCCTCCTTCCTCTCCCCTTCCATAACTATTTCCCTACCCCGCCCTAACCATTTTCCCCCCTCGTATCCTTGGAAAGAATTATGCTTCGTCAAAATAAATATTTCATCAGCACGCACGTTATATCGCATTAGTGCTGCACAGCATCCCGTCTGCAGATTGACATCAGCACATCAAGTGAAGACAAACTGTTTCTGTGTATCATTGAAAATATTGCTTCAATGCATTGGGAATTGTTTCATCAGATGCGATATATATCACAGCCAAGCTCTCACTCAATGTTGGTATTGACTCTAAATGATGTTTTACGTACACACAATGTAGAGTGCTTGGCTGGGTAGAGATGGGCAGTAGATTTAAGTGACGCTTGATGTTCCGAGACCAGCTATGATGACCGTTTTGCATGGTCATCTACAAATTACTTTGTGACTGGACAGAATAACCTACAAAAAATTCAGCGAGATATGCGAAACGTAGTATTCTCCAATAAATCCATCAGAGTTGTGCTCTGATGTCAAAACGAAAAAGCATTTAAATGGCTGAGCATGATATAGTTATTGTGGAAACAAAATTTTGAAAAGTGACACGTCAGACACGTTCGAGGTCAACAGTTTCCTCATGATCTCGTTTTGTAATCATTTTTCCCTACTATCCATATCTGCCACCTAATCAAAGAGAACCCACAACTCCAGGCAAACCTAATCACACAATCAAGAACATAAAAAAAAAAATTATACACAAACACCAGCAGTCGAATCCCAGGAATAGAAATGCCTACAAGGGGAATATCGTAACTCTGTTAAAAGACCAAACAGAAAATCAAAAAACGTTTTTTGACAACTGTGGACTTACCATTATTATATATGTATATATCAGATTCATACTAAAAAAACAACAGCCTCTGCAAAACATTTTATCCATTATAAATAATTCACCACCAAGGAAACGTCACAACAATCAAACGTCCACAATTGAAAAAATAGTAAAAAAAAGAAAAAAAATAATACTTCAAAAACCTTACAAAAATCTTACATTCCATCTTTCCAGATTGCCCATATGAAGCGGACGACGCTCGTGCAAAACGATGCCCGAGAAAAGACAAAAATTAACACCTTAAAACCCTAATTACCAATCCTACTGTGTGGTCAAAGGCATCGCGATCGTCATTATGTTGTTGTGAAGTTGGTACGTTCTCGCGGTTAGATTCTTTGTTTTTTCAATCGTAGTTTCGTACCTGCAGGTGGACAAACATATTTCAGTTTAGGGTTCTGTAGGGTTTTTTAAGTTAGTTTGGAGGGATTGTAAAGGATTTTTCAGGAGTTTTTTGAAGTTTTTACGGTTTATCTAGGTTTAAAAGGGTTTGTTAGGGTTTTAAGGTGATTTCAGGGTTTTTCAGAAACAGGTTATGAAAGTGTACGATAAAATGGGAATTTAGAAGCCAAAACTTTTAGGTTTTTTCAGAAAGAAAAACTGCACAAAAACTGCTCAAAATTAAGGTGGATAGTTTATAGTGATCCCGAGAAAGTTTCAAGAGTTAATGGAAAAAGACCAACTAGTTTACAACTGGGAATAAAAAACGAAACAATTTAAAAAAACTCAAGAAAATAAATTTTCTCTATTGACTCGCATACTATGCTTCAACACTGATTTCAAGACATGTCAAGACTTTTCTTTTAGAATTGTTACGAGGTTAATGTTTCACTTTCATAGTATTATATCGATATCCTACCGCATACATTCCTGCAGCTTAGTGTTGAAGTGAATTTGACTCGTGATGTATTGCTCGCTTCCTCTCTCTCCCTCTCTCTCTCTCCCTCTCCCTCTCTCTCACTCTCTCTCTCTCTCCACCTCTTTTTCTCTTTCCCATTCTCCTTTCCTTCTCCCACTCAAACACAATTCGTTGACCCACCAAAAAAACAACCACAAAAACTTCAAAACCTTCATAGATTTTTCACTTCTACTCACCAATCCTCAGTTTCACTCATGGCATCCCAAAACCACTTGGTTCTATAAAAATCAAAAAGAGTTGCAAAAAAAACAGGTGAAAAGGAAAAGGAAAAGGAAAAGGAAAAGGAAAAGGAAAAGGAAAAGAAAAAAGAAAAGGAAAACAAAAAGGAAAAGTAAAAGAAAAAGGAAAGGAAAGGAAAATGAGAAGGAAAGGAAAAGGTTAAAAAAAACATACACGCTGGAATGCTGGGTGTTCATCACGACAGTTCCAGCTTTCGAGTCAATTTTTGCGTCGAGTTTCGAGTTTCGAATCAAATTTAAGATCCATCTTTCGGCAGCATCCTGCATCATGTTTAACTTATCTGCCAACATCCTGCATCCACTCAAAACCCAAAAAATGTTTTAAATAGTTTACTGCTTAAATATTTTACTGTTTTTAAAACAGTACACTGCCGGCCGGTATTAGAGTTAATCACTCTAATTTGGGTGAGTGGTTTTTTCCTCGACCCAAAATTGTAAAATAATGTTGATAACACTATTTAAATAAGTGGCCCATGATAAGCCAGCCTTTTCAAATGCAATGTAGTGTAGTTGATTTTATGAAAGCATTAACGCTAATAATTCACTAACTTAAAAAATGATGGCGTGTCCCGTATGAGCCAGGTGCTTGAACTTTTAACATAACCCTTTTAACACTTTTAACAGTTCAATAAAGATTCGTTGTATATTCCAGATCGTCATAAAATTTCCAGCGGGGGCTCCCCCAAATGCAAAATAACTGGTATTTATTCAACCAATACTAGTACTCCCTTATAATACCATTTACAAGGTCATCAAACTCAAAATTCAGGCCTCTCTAATGAATGTCAATATCCAGTCACTCATTTATGAAAAGTCATGCAAGTAAACAGATGCAACCACATAAAAACCTACTGACTCTGTACTAAACAAATCTTCTTCTCGAGAGGTAGGGCAATAAAACAATAGCAGTAAAAACAATGATATGAGCAAAGAACTCTGAATCAGTCCAAATATAATATAATATAATATTCTGACCTGATGTCAATAACTTGATGAATTCTGCAGTAGGTTTCAAAAATGAAGTGGCGTCCACTCTCCAAAAACTCGTCTCGGAATGGCATTGCGGTGTATCCGTTTTCCTGAACTTGCTTTCCTAGAAAGAAATCGTTGGCCAATAACTGCAACACAAACCACATAAAACTGACAAAATCTTAAGAAAGGATCTTCCTTCCATCCCAAGAAAAATTTAAAGTTCTTCGTTTGCCATCTCTCCAACCAAATCCTCAAGAAGAAGATTGGATATGAATTATCATATTAACAGCTTCTGATTTAACTTGCCAACCAGCGATAGTATGATGCCCATCACTGTTAGTATTCAGGAATTATTAGTTTTAACGAGAAATTAGAAGAAACAATACTAATTAAGGGCAGAGTGACGTGGTTGATTTAAGGCCACTACCTTAGATAGTGTTATTGACACTTATGAATTACAGCCAATAAATACAAGAAATTAGTGTTATTAACGATAATAGCAGTGGGCAGTGTAGAGCACCATTCACACAAAACCTTCCTAGAGGTTCTTTGTTTATGACAAAAGAGTTGTAAAACAGAGTTTCTAAACTGAGATCCCAATGGAAGAAGACGGAAAAACTACAGGGACACTAGATAATTGTTCTTCAGCAAACAAGAAACAGCAATTCGCCAGAAAAAATATCAGCTGTCTGAAAGAAAAAAAAAAAAAAACACTAGCAAAAGCGTGGGACTCTGGTCAGGCTAATGCGATAAATGTGAAAGAGTGAGAGTTATACTAGTTGAAAAAAACACGTTATTCATCTGGCCTTATTTTATTCACCGTTTCTAAAAATCATAGAGATATGATTGAATCTTACAGTTCAACCTTGAGAGCATTTGGCCTAAAAACAGGAGGGCCTCACAGCCGAGAGGGAGATTTGATGGCCACATACAAAAGACAATCTCTTCTGCTTTTACCTGCCTCTATAAGTCAGAGACACGCTGAATGAAAGTCCTCTCTATCCCTCTCCCTCTCCCTCTCCCTCCCCACTTCCTTGTAGCCTTCTTACCTCCTGGCAATCTCGAAGCTTCGCTTGTGCACCGTCCAAGTCAAACTTGATAAAAAGACAATCTACAAATTCACTGATCGCATCCTTGTGTGAATGATTCTCCTGCTGGATGACCTTCACTAGATCTTTAATCATATTACGCCGTCTCTTATTGGTCAGAACAGCTTGAGCCAAATAGCGTAACAAGTGCTGGGCATTGGTTTGAATCGCATTTAAATACCTACAAAAAATAGTGTAACGACAAAAAATTCAATGTGAATTGTTAATTAACAGTAGACACAACAGCAGGTATATGAGTCTTTCCAAGAACATCAGAAATTCCATAATATTAAAATGAAAGAAAACAGATATACGGTGCAGCACTTACTTTTCTTGAAAAAAGAGGTCAATCAGACCGTTCTTCCCGTTGTCCGTGTTATAGTATACAAACAAACTCCAATGGAGGAGCCATGTCCTCTGCTGAAGTTGCTCCAAGGGTGACGCAAAGTTCTGTACTCCATTCACAAATCACATACAACGATTCATTAAGCTAAATGCACAATTTTAAACAACTGATATCGTCCAATCGAAGAGGCCCATTAGAATCATCTGTTGACAATGTGTCGTCACAGCTATCAAAACCGGTGTTTGAAAAGAACACTTCTATAGCGATATAAAAAAAAGACACCACATTCTCAAGCATTAAAATCCAACATATAAGCTCAAACTAAATCCACAAAGTAATCCCGCAACAAAGCTATCCCACCACAAAGCATTTCTATGCAGAGTAATAAACCCCTCATCCTTTCGTGTTGATGACCACAAAAACCTTCCACTAACCCATCTCGGAGTCAATAATCTCCTTCAATTTCTTAACTTTTCACAAATCCACCTTGGGAGTCAAGAAACTCTTTTGATTTAGTTGCCATATACTAACCCACCTTGGAGTCAATAATCTCCTTCAATTTATTAAGCTCCTCCACAGCCACATCCCAATTTTGCATCAAAATTTCTGCCGCCAATTTTCCCCACAATGCGGATACCGAACGCTCGCTGTTTGTGCATAGAGTACGATATTGGTACAAGAAGTCGGCAGCTCCAGAATAGTTTCCGCACTCAAATTGGAACTTAGCATAATGGTAAAGGGCCTCAATTTGTTCTTCACCTATCTGGTAACACCAAGACACATCCAACAATATTTTTATGATTTAGGATTCAACAGTTTGTTAAAGGAACCAATGTTGTCAAAATGATTAACAAATCATCATTTGTGTCTCAAATGACTCCAAAGAGAAACATGTCCTGGGAACTTCACGCTATAAGCCACATAACAAATGTTACTAATTGATTCACGAAGTAAAATGAAGAACTTATACATTGCCTATTGCTATTTGTGTTTATAACTCTAAATTGGCCGCGCCTATTTCTGGCCAAAAATAATGTGTTAACAACACAATTCCATAGAGTAGATTGAAATCAGCCACATGGTTTTTTGGGCAGTTCTTTGTTTTGGTATTGGTGGCGAGAACAATATTCTGGTGCATCTTTTCAAGGTTAAATGCAGCATAAGATGCATTAGATAGGATGTACACTGCCTCACTAATAATAGAGTTAATAACTGTAATTCAAGTGCTTGTTTCTCCTGATAACACTTTCTAATTAAGTGGTCCATAATGAGCCACGTGCATGTAGTTAATTCCAATGATGTCTGGGCACTTAAAATTCACTAACTCTAGTAGAGATGGGCTATGTACACTATATGAATTTTTACTCAAAAGGAAAAAAGGTCAATAAAAAAAACTTGCAGTAACCAGTGCAAACAACAGCCAAGGTAGTTCCCACCTCTAAACGCACATAAGATAAAGAAACATATCCTACAACCCTAAAAAACCAAGAAAAACAAAAGAATTTCACACAAACAGAACCAGTGCTAGTAAAAGCTATCACATTTTAAAATAACCGCTTCAATTTTTCTCTAAACCAAATATACCACTCCAAATCCTTACTCGACCAGTTCCCACTGCCTGACTAATTCAATTTTCTCACCCCACTCACTGCATCTCTCTCTCTATAGAGAATAGGAAGCACTTAAGTCAACCAAACCTTTCCTAAAACCCATGAAGCCGTTTTCACAAACCCTAATCATATGAATGAAGCCTATCAAAAAAACCGACGAGGGGTTCATAGCATAATCCGAAGGAATTGGAAACGCTATATGTAGGTTCTCCGTACAAAACAAACACAGAGTTCAATAAAAACCATGTTAACAGCAAAAACCTTGGAAAAAAAAAGAAGTCAACGTATGGTTCCTGCCTGATGCTTGTGTTGCAGCATGTGCAAGTTGTACTGTTTGTCTTGCCGTAACTCCTGTACGAGGGTGGGATTTTGTAAAAAACTGATGAGAGGGGCGGCCGCCTCTTCTAACGATTTCAGACGGCCGACCACCTCCGCTCTCCTGTCAACCATGGCTGCCAAAACCCAAAAAAAATAAAAAAAAGAACGAGCAATATATATAGAATATGTATAGTTAGTTCATTCTATATTTCAGAACGAGCAATTCCCAACATTAGAGTAAAACACAAAATTAAATATTACAGTATTAGCAAAACCAAACATTTTGAGCAGAACCTAACATTCTACATTTCAGTACAACAAAAACCAATATTTCACGTTCCAGGATAGGCAATTCCCAGCATTCGATCTTTCAGTATAAGAAAAACCTCATTTCCATATTTCCGTAGAAGGAAAACCCCACACTCTCTATTTCGGCAGAATAAAAATCCAGCAATTCTATTTCAAACATAAGCAATTCCCAACATTTTGAGCAAAAACCAGCAATCTTTATTACAGTACAAGATAAACAAGTGTACGCAAAAGATCGCAAAAATTTACATCAGAAAGTTCATTTCTAATTCAAAGGCTTTCCAACGAACCATATAAAAGAAACTGTTTCTAAAAAACATAAGAGATAACTAAAAAACTGATTGCCGTTTGTCATACTAAAATTTTAAATTTTGGATAAAAGTTTCCTAAGTCATTCTTGCAAGAGACGTTTAGAAACATTATCTACGCTTTAACAATTTTGTACCACAATCTATATTTAAAAAAGCGCAAATTTTGCCTCAGTTTTTCCTTCTCTTTTTGAAAGTATTGAGGAATTCACATAAACCTCTTCCTCAAAATACTGTAATCTAAATAACTAATGCCAAAAAAAATAAAATTTAAAAACTAAAAATGAAACTATTATTGAAACTATTACTTATGAAAAGTTCTGTCGGATGTGGTAGAACATTCGATTTAGTTAAAACAGAACAAAATTGGTTTTAACTCCTTTCAAACTATCAAACAAATAATTGGTAAAGTAAAACCTGGACCCTTGCTAATTTTGCCATAGAGAAAAACTTTGAAAAAGGCTTTGCAGAAAACCTAGAAAAAATTGATCATGATTAAGGCTCTGTGACAGAAAAAGAAAAAGAAAGCATCTAAAGAAAAAGAGGTATTTCAAACAAAACCCTAAAATACCTTGGTAAAAGCCTTGCAGAAAACCTCAAAACCCTGATTAAGGCTCTGTGGCATTCAATTTTTTTTAAAAAGAATGAATATGTGAAACGATTTCCTGAGAAAACTTGGTAAGAGAGGTCACATTCCTCACAGGAAAAACCAAAAGTTTGCCTGTAACCCCCAAAATCGAAATGAATTCTGGCATCTTCATCATGAATATCTTTAAGGAAATCATATCAATTAGAAGAAAAAAGGTAACATAAAAGAAAAAAGGTGGTAAAACATTACATTGAGGTACATCTTCAGTGTGATACAGGCTCTTATGAATGTCCATAGCATAGTCAACCATGTTTGTCTTTCCAAGAAGTTCAATTTTTGCTTTCAAGATCTCGTCTTCGGGATATATTTGACGATCTTGAAGAAACTCTAACAAAGGAAAGACGAGATGTCGATCAAGAAAAGGAGATATTCTGGGAGTAAGATCATCCGCCATGGCTGCTGCTGCGAAATAAACAGCAAAAGAGAAAGGAAAGTAACGACAAAAATAAAAGAGAGGAAGAAAGGAAGAAAGGAAGAAAGGAAGAGAGGAAGAGAGGAAGAAAGGAAGAGAGGAAGAGAGGAAAAGAGAAAAAGATGAAGAGTATAAAGGAGATAATGTAAAAAAATGTATGCAGCCGCCTCTTCCAAACCCTAAAAATCAGAATGCGAATAGAGATTATTTGAGTTGGCAAAAGGGTACAGTACTGTACAGTACAGTACTGTACTGTACCGTACTCTCCCTTGAAATTGGATCCATGTCGCAGTTAAATCTTTCGTAAAAATTGTTAAATATATGAACTGGTGCATGTATCCTCTGTTAAAACGTGCGAGAATTTTGTGCAGACGTGCGAAAATTTCGTGCAAGGTCCATGCAGGGAACCATAGTTGTTCACACCGTTTAGTGCGAACAATCTAATCGTGACGAACTATACGTAACGAACGCATTGAACGTTTTAAAAAAATCTTAATAATCGTTAATGAATTTTATTCCGTACTATTCCGTACACGTAAACAAAAATGAATTTTAAATACACCGCAGTTTGTACATTTTTCGTACAGTTCCCGTCCTTTCGTCATACTCCGTACATTTTCGATACAAATTCGTACGTTTCCCGTAAATTTTACCGGACAGAAAGTACTACGAAGTGCAGCGTATCTTTTCGTTAAAGCTCGTACTCTTTTCGTACATAACCGTACATTTACCGTATAATACCGTACAGTTCCCGTAAATCGTCCTTTCAGTAGCACATCGCTAATTTTTGCGATTTTTTCAACAGTCACGAATTATAAGTGGCAATCGGAAAAAAGGAAAAAATCGCATGATTTGAACAACAGCGCAGGGAACAAACATTTCTAAATCAGAAAATTTCACGCGGCCGCAAGATTCACTGTTACGGTAACCGCAGAAAATTTTAAATTGGCGAACTATTTTCACCTTAAATTCGTTTCCGAAAATTTTCTGTTCAGTTTACCGGACAAAAAGTACTGCGAAGTGCAGCGTATCTTTTCGTCAAAGTCCTTACTCTTTTCGTACATAATTGTACATTTACCGTATAACACCGTCTAACTCCCGTAGATTGTCCGTTTAGTTTACCGGACAGAAAGCACATCGCTATTTTTTGCGATTTTTTCAACAGTCACGAATTATACGTAGCAATCGGAAAAAAGGAAAAAATCGCACGATTTGAACAACAGCGTAGGGAACAAACATTTCTAACGCAGAAAATTTCACGCGGCCGCAAGATTCACTGTTACGGTAGCCGCATAAAATTTTAAATTGGCGAACTATTTTCACCTTAAATTCGTTTCTCAAAAATCGCAATTTTCAGGGAGCCTCACTTTAATAACAGTGGTGTTCCATCAAGAAAATACTGTAATCGTACGGCCAACTCTTTGTTTTATTTCAGTCAATGTTCCATCGCGTAGAGCCTGTCAGAGGTCGCAAAAGTCAAAATATTACATAACCGTAACCGAGCGTTTTTTTTTTTTCAAAATATGAGTAACCGACGCCCGACCGTGTTATGTCACGCTCCAAAATTGATAACCGTTAACCGACCGGCGTTTACGAAATTAAAAGTTAACCGAAACTCGATTTCTCGCGACTAACCGTGCCCGCCCGTAACTGAAAAAGTACAAAATTAACTAATGTACCACGTATGAATAAGTCAATAATTAGGATTTGTCGCGTTCCCTTAGATTTGCGAAATGAATAGTGTTACTAACGTGTCAGATTTGTGACGCTTTGTCGCGTTCCCTAAGTTTTGCGAAATGAGTAGTGTACTACAGTTCCGTGTCAGATTTTACGACGCTTTGTCGCGTTTTCTAAGATTTGCGAAATGAATAGTATTACTACCGTGTTAGATTTGCGACGCTAATCATGATGTCACGTACTTCCATGATACCAAAGATTACAAAGTACAATAATGTTGGATTGTATGGACTGTATAGAATTTTCATTTTTTTTGGTTTTTTGGTTGACCGACCGTAACCGACCGTTTTTTTTTTCTTGTGAATCAACCGACCGTAATCGCATGGCCCTCAAAATTTGGTAACCGAATCCGTTCCGGATCCGGCGCGGGCGGTCGGTTAACGGTTGGTCACGGTTTCGGTTGACCGTTTTGCGACCTTTGGAGCCTGTAAACCACGTGTTTGAAATTGAGTGGCAGTATGTAAGATACGATCCGATATTGAATATCGGTAAAGATTTTTCACACCGACCAGTTTTAACTTTTAACTTCAATCTTCATTTGCGTGCCATCATAAATGTCCTTCTCGTACGGATTTGGACTTTTTTCCGAAAACTACGTAGTATTCGTTTGTTTCGTAAATTTCGTAAATTTCGTGCGTTACACACTGTACGGAATCTTGTAGGACATTAAAATAAAAGGAGACGTTGCTTCATTTGCGTGCGCGTATTTTTATCTGTCCTCCACTCCGTCTTTAGAAGGAAGTCGCCATTGGAGACGCCGTAAATTTCGCCGATCGCCGCTACTGTAGTTCGTTGCACTTTTCAGTTTTTTAGGGATTGAATATTTAAAATTTTTGAAATTTGAAAGTCAAAAAAAGTACGAAATTTATGACGAATTTTAAAAAATTTGAAATTGTTTTATGCGCACTGTACGTAGTAATCGTTAGTTTACTCCGTGCGTCTTATGCGTATAGGACATCTATGCGTGCCATGTATTTACATACCAAGTCATTGTACGGCAATAGTTTTGTACTCTTTACACACGCCAGTCTTCTTTGGCAGCTCATTATTTTAGCTTCGTATTATCGAACGTGACGAAAGTCTTTTGCCAAAAATAGTGTGATAAAAGTCCTTTTCCGATGATAGTGTGACAAAAAGGAGTTAAGAGACTACTTTTGTATATTCGGTTGCATTTTGTAAAGTACAGACCATGTGCAAATTTTGGGAATTTCATTGGTAGTCCATTATGACACGTAGCCTAATCGTCCAGCGTGTCGCGACTCTTTTTTATCTGTAGGTGATAAACTGACAACCCACCTGACCTACCTCAGTTGACCTACCTGAGGTACGTGGGTTGCCAGGTGGGTTGTCATCTACGGAATTATTTTTAGCGAACGATGAATATCCGACGGTCATTGTTAGCCCCCAGATCTTTGGAGATTATTTGGCCAAGATTCTAAGTAATGTCCTTCACTTATAAAAACAAAGTAAACGGTACGGCCTCGTACAGATAGGCGCGGATTTCTATAAACTACACGGCGAATCGCTATTAGTGTTAATAATTTTTTGCCACTTAAAACATCTTTTCCCCGTACACACATGTCCTATTTTCAATTTGAAACCGTCAATCGGAAGCTGAGAAACTTAAATTTCAATCGCAACCGTCAGATTCATAATCGAACATGTGTGTACGGAGAAAAATGTTTTAAGGAAAAAACATTAACCCTAATAGCGATTCACGGTGTACCTCACTTTTCGTCTGATGGAACGCCACCATACGGAATCGACAATTTTTTCATATCGGATCATCAATTTTTTCGTACCGTTTTTTTCTTTTGGAGTTATCGTAAACAGTACAAAACTTAATCGTTCCTGACGGGGTCTCTTTCTTGTACAATTCATTGTAGCTCGCACGTGTATCGGCTGGCTGTGATTGGCTGGAAATTGAATCACTCCTGAAGCCATGGCTGCGGTTGGAGTAGCTCACGTGTCTGTGCCACTTGTACAGCCACGTGTTACCGTACGTGACTCCTTAGACTTATCCGCCAGTATATCTGATACGAAAAGTGTTGGAGAGTTGAAAAAAGATTATGTTTTCATCATTAACCCTAAAGGTACGGTAAATCGTCGTACGGAAAGGATTGGTTTTTGCAGAAAAATTGTGTAATATTTTATTGAAAAGGTGGTCACGGTAGATAAGATATAGTGGTGACGTCATTATGTCATTGTTAACTGCCATCATCTTCAGTAAGACAAAATTGATCTTGCATTTATTTTCTTTGGAATGTTGGTTACATTCAAATCAAAAGTGTTTGGTATACTTGTCATAATCAGCTATTATAATTATAATGGTATTGTTTATTATCAATAATAATATTAGTTTAGGTCTTCTCAATGTCATAAGAAAAGTTTGATTTTGCATTTATTTTCTTTGGAATGTTGGTTAGTCTTATCAATGTCAAGTGAATCTATGGACAACATCACTCATGTCAACTGAGAAAAGTAAAACAATAATAGTTAATTTTGCGCATACAATGTTTTTTTTGACCCAATACCAATTGCTATTGTTGCATTGGAGATTTAGAGAAATGGCGACTAAGCATTAGATTCTAAACATTGGAGACATTTAATTTGGCATGAGAAATTGTATGTTGACCATAGGCATGAGATGCATGCTGGATGTTGGACATTAAACATTGGACTTAAGAATTTAGGCTCACATTCGACATTTAAGATTGAATGCATACTGGAGTTTGGACATTAAACATTGGACTTAAGACTTTAGGCTCATGCATACTGGATGTTGGACATTAAACATTGGACTTAGGACTTTAGGCTTACATTGGACATTTAAGATTGAATGCATACTGGAAGCTAGACATTAAACATTGGACTTGGGACTTTAGGCTCACATTGAACATTTAATATTGAATGCATATTGGATTACTGGGCATTATGTGGACAATAGCAATCAATGGGAATGATGATGATTACAAATTTGAAATCAAAACTGGGCACTGTACATCAAATGTCAAACAATGAACACTGAATGTCATGCATTGAACTGCAAGCAGTAGACATAATTGCAACCTAGAGAAGAGATGATGCATTGGAATCTAGAGATTGAATATGGACACAGAAAACCGTCCTTTAAGCCTGATTCGTCTTATAACAAACATTTTTTTTTATGCTAATTAGATATTAGACGCTACATTAAATAGACATTGGAAAGTGGAATAAGCCTCAATTATAAATATTGGGCATTGGATATAGAGAACACTAGGACATCAGAGTATCTTTTGTAATTTGAGGATCAGGATGAGAGGGGATGGTTAGGTGGTTTGGTTTGAATGTTTCGGGTAGGGTTGTTAGGATTAATCAAGTGTGATTTCAATTTTGTAAGGGTGAAAATATTTGTGACTATTTTTATTTTTATTTGGATGGCTCCTCATATTGTTGGTGGTTAAGTAAGTTTTCAACCCAAAAAATTATTACAGCGTGATTAAGTTTTTTCAGCAAAAATCCTTCTTACAATTTCTCTCTTTTTCAGATGCACAAAGATAAAACTTAGAATGCAAAAAATTATGACAATGATGATAACATTAATTGGTTTTCAAACTTTAAGATTGGATATCATCCTGATAACAATGTGTAAAAGGAAATTTGACATTGGTTTTGGGTTTTCTAAAAAAATAAAATCAATATTGATGATTTCATTGAATGTAAACATTGGCCATAGTAATTATTTTGGAACCAAATTTTGAATCTTGGATTCATTTGAGATTTTTTTGATTTTTGTTTTAAATCCACAAGCCAGCGAAAATCCCAACACTCTTCAAGAAGATAAACTAACATTGCAAAGTCGATATTTTGATTTGTTTCTAATTTAGATTTTGAAGTAGATGTATGTCTTTTGTAATGTTTTGTCCCTTCCTTACGTAAAAATGTATACATATATATGTATGTATATATAAAAAATATATACATTTTTAACACGCTTAAACACTTGCTATATTTTCAAGTTTGTGGTGCTTATTAATTATTATTATTCTTTTTCAATGAACAGGTGGAAATGGTCGAGTTGTTCAAGAGTGGAATAGCGTTTCTACTCTTGTGAGAGAATCGTTAGGAAATGATTGGCATGTAAGAAAAATCCCTCCGGTTTCATTTTTAATTTCTATTTTTCAGTTTCTCTTTTTCATTTTCTTTTTCATTTTCTCTTTGATGACTTACATTGCGTGTCTTATTCTCTTTCCACTCTCTCTCTCTCTCCCTCTCCCCCTCTCCTTTTTCACTAGAATTCAAAATTCCTTCGGAAACTCTTTCTCTCTCTTGCTATTTTGAGTCCCTTGTTTTCTCTCTCTCTCTCTCCCTCTCCCTCTCTCCCTCTCTCCCTCTTCTTTTTGACTAGAATTCAAAATTCTTTCGGAAAAAAAAATGTTTGTTGTTTTTACATCCCGTATTTTTTCCTTTTCCCTTTTTTTTTTTCATGTGCAAATTTCCATTTTTTTGTCAAACGATGTTACTTGTTTTCACCATAATTAGAGTGGATTATTGGTCAATTCTCCTCTCTCTCTTTCTCTCTCCCCCCTCTTTCTCTCTCTTTCTCTCTCTCTCTTTCTCTCTCTCTCTCTCTCCCTCTCTCTCTCTTTCTCTCTTTCTCTCTTTCTCTCTCTTTCTCTCTCCCTCTTATACATGAAATGTGGACCGTGGGGCTAATTTGTGGATTTGTAGATGTATAGATCTCATGCTGGTGCTCTCTCCCCCTCGGGAGGGAGGCAAGATGTCTGTATTTTTTGGATGGGTGTCTGACGGGATCCACACTTATTATGGTGACGGGAGGATATGAGTTGTGAGGGACAGTTTGTCGAACGGTTTACGTCAACGGAAACAGACGCCATGGAACTGACGAGAGAGGTACGAGGTTTTCGTCGTTTTCTCCTTTTTGTAAAAACTCTGTTTGCGTTCTCTTTTTCTTTTTCCTTTTTTCTTTTTTTTTCAGCGAACGCACCGTTTTTTTTTTGTTTTTTGTTTTTTTTTTGGTCTTTTTTTTATTCTTTTTTTTACCGTCTTTTTTTTTTTTTTTTTGGGACTTCCTTTTCAAGAAAATGTGTTTTTTTAGAAAATGAGGACAAACGTTTAAATCCATGAATTTTATTCTTGGAGTTATATTATTTGAGGGTTTTTTTTTTTTTTTTTAAGGTTTATAAGTTTTAATCATTATTATTTATAATATGTTTTCCAGGCAGTAAAGGGAGGGGCCCATGCGGTAATTTCTGTTGGAGGAGACGGAACTCTAAACCAAGTTAGTACATGGAACCAACTCTCTCTCTCTCTCTTACTCTCTCTCTCTCACTCTCACTCTCTTACTCTCTCTCTCTCTCCCTCTCTCTTACTCTCTCCCTCTCACTCTCTCTCCCTCTCTCTCTCACTCTCTCGCTCTCTCTCTCTCTCTCTCTCTCTCTCTCTCTCCCCGCGCCTTCTATTGTCTACTTCCTTCCTCTCCTCCCTTTACCCCCTCCATCTCAAATCTACCTCTCCTTCCCCCTCCTCTTCCCCTCTCTTTGCTTTTCTCCCTTACCCCCTCCTCCCCTCTTCCTCTCCTCCCTCTCCTCCACCTTGGAGTTGATGTAAGCAAGGAATGAGAGAGAGTTCAAAGGGAAGCGGGCGGGGAGAGGGGGAGAAGGAGGGAAAGGGAGAGGATAGTTGGAAGGGGATCTCTCACAGTTTTTGTTCCTTGTTTTGCTCAGTTTGCTCAGTGCTCTCTCTCCCTCTCCCTCTGCCCCTCTCTCTCTCGCTCTCTCTCTCTCGCTCTCTCTCTCTCTCTCTCTCTCTCTCTCTCTCTCTCTCTCTCTCTCTCTCTCTCTCTCTCTCTCTCTCTCTCTCTCTCTCTCTCTCTCTCTCTCTCTCTCTAGGTCGTAAATGGGTTTTTCGAGAATGGAGAATCGTTGGTGGAGGGAGAAGGAAAAACAGCCTTGGGGGTAAGACTTTTTCCGTTTCCCATTCTTTTTGTTTTAATACACATAATACTCTCTCTCTCTCTCCCTCTCTCTCTGTCTTTCTGTCTCTCTCTCACTCTCTCTCTCTCTTTTTCTTTCTGTTTCTCCCTCTCCTCTCTCCCTCTTTCTCTCCCTCTATTCCTTTTTCTCCCACTCTCTCCCTCTTTCTCCGTCTCCTTCCCCCGTTTTCCGTCTCTCCTTCTCTCCCCCCCTCACCCTCTCTTCCCTTCTTCCTCTCTCCCCTCCCCCTCTCTCTCTGTATTTCTCCTTAACCTCTCCTCTCTCTCTATGTCTTTGTACATACTGAAGGTTCAACGTTTTTTTCATCAGAAATTACTGAAATTGCAACTATTTTGCGACCTTATAAATCATTTTACTTCAGGAATTTGCGGAAAATATTTGAATAATCTGTGGTTTTTGTTGTACAATTTATTATTTCTCTTCATTTTGTATAGAATAACGGATTATAAAGGCAATTAGTTTAGAATCTCCTTAAGAAAAGGTGTCAATATATATAACTTAAAATTATGGGAAGAACATAAATTTATGGGAAGAATAAAATTAGAGGAAGAAACATCAAATTAATGGAAAACTTAAATTTGGTTTTGATTTAATTTAGGGTTTTTTTCCAACAGCTTATTCCAATGGGAACTGGATCCGATTTCGCTCGAACTTTTGGATGGTAAGTTATGTCATTTCTTTCCATTTTTTTTTTCATTTTCATTTTCATTTTTTTTCTTTTCATTTTCATTTTTTTTCTTTTTTTGAGGCTTTTCATTGTATTTCCACAGATTTTTTGGTTTTTATCTGTTGAATTTTCAGTGATTATTCATAGTTCTGAAAGGTTTCACATTGTTTTCACTTTTTCTGCTAGTTTTTGTTTTACTAGTTTTCGTTTTGTTTTCTCTTTGTTCCTAATCAGATTGAGGATTTTTTGAAAGTTTAGAGATATTTGATGGTTTTGTGCTATTATTTTCTCGCAGGGTTTGTTAGTTTTTCCTTAGGCTTTTAAAAATTTTCAAGGCTTTTCATTAACTTTAAGGTTTTTGCAAAACTGTATTCGGGCTACTTTTGTCAAATGAGAGAGAACTCCTTTTTTTTACTATATATTTATGCCTTATGTACTGTGGATTCCTGAACCTGGTTTGCAGGAAAAATTTTGATAATAAAGCAGCATTGGACCGCATCATGAAGGGTGATCCCTCTCGCTCTCGCTCTCTCTCTCCCTCTCTCTCTCTCTCTCTCCCCCCCTCTCTCTCTCTCTCTTTCTCTCTCTCTCTCTCTTTCTCTCTCTCCCTCTCTCTCTCTCTCTCTTTCTCTCTCTCCCTCTCTCTCTCTCCTCTCGTCTCTCTCTCTCTCTCGTCTCTCTCGTCTCTCTCTCTCTCTCTCTCTCTCCTCTCTTGCTCTCCCCTCTCTCTTTTCACCCGAGAAAATTCTAACTAGAAAAAAATATGGAAAACCCAACAAACCTCCAGAAAAAAGAAAAAAAAACTCCATCGAACGTTAAAATATTCAGAAACATTGGAAAACACGCAATGCAACCCTTGTAGCAGGTGAAATATTTTTAAAACTTTTAAAATTTTGGCGTTTTTTTTGCAGGTGAAAAAAAACGATTGGATGTCGGAAAAGTACGAAAATGTAACGGCTCGTTTCGTTACTTTGTGAACGTGCTAGACATGCATTTGTGAGACCTTTTGGAAACCCTACAGTTCTAAAATGTCATTAAGAAAGTCCTAAAAAGTCCTCTAAAAAAGTCCTAAAAAGTCCTTTATAAAGTCCTAAAAAGTCCTAAAATGTCCTTCAAAAAAGTCCCAAAAAAGTCCCAAAATGTCCTTAAAAAAGTCGCAAATAGTCCTATAAGAAAGTAAGTCCTAAAAAATGGTAAACATATCTGGTATAATCCGTAGGAGATAACCCTGAGAAATCAAAAGTTTTTACGATACATTGGAATTTCCAACCAACAATTTTAGTGAAATTTTTTCTTTCTTAAATCCTCTGCAG
Source organism: Zygnema cylindricum (assembly GCA_037447655.1). NCBI lineage: Eukaryota > Viridiplantae > Streptophyta > Zygnematophyceae > Zygnematales > Zygnemataceae > Zygnema > Zygnema cylindricum. The sequence continues at coordinate 1,617 of JBBHKE010002122.1, read as the reverse complement.
TTAAAGGTACAAGAAAATAAGTACACATTTTACGAATATTATTGGCACACTAATTTCGGGTTCAATCGAAGTATGTTTACAAGAAGCATAGACCTTTGTGAAGGTTCAAAATTGGAAACATTAAGATTTAGAGCCGTAAGAAGTCAAAAGGAAACTAATGGAATCAAATTGAGTCAAATAGAGTTGAATGGTGTTAAATTGAGTCAAATTCCATTAACTTGAATCAATTCCATTTAATCGAGTCAACTTATGTCGAAGGTAATCAAATCGGAAATGTGATGAAGTGAAATTGAGTTGAATGGAAACAAATTGAGTGAAATGGAGTTAATTTGTGTTGAATGGAGTTGAAATTGAGTTCGAGTTTAGTCAAATATAGTTGAAAGTCAGTTTGAGCCAAAACATGGTTCAAAAGAGCTGGAGTCAAATTGAGTCGATGTTGCAAAATTGAGTCAAATAGAGTAGAATTGCGTCAAATTGCGTCAAATTGCGTCAAATTGCAGTCAAATTGAGCTGAATTAATCTGTATGAGATCAAATTCAGTGAAAGGGAGTCAAACCTGTCAAGTGGATTGAAATTGAGTCAGATAGACTCATGGAGTCATCGAATGGTTGGAAAGAGCTGAATGGAGTCAAATAGCGACAAATGGAGTGAATGAATTTGAGTGGAGTTCAATGGAGTCAAACAGAGTCCAGATTACACCAAATAGAGTTGAAAGGAGTAAAATTGCATTGAATAGTGCCAAATGAAGCTGAATGGTATCGGCTGGAGTCAAAAAGAGATGAATTGGGTTGATTGGAGCAGCAATGAAATTGCTTGGCGTCAAATGGATTCGAATTGAGTTGAATGGAGTCGAATAGAGTCGAATGGAGTCGAATGGAGTCGAATTGAGTCGAATTGAGTCGAATGGAGTTGAATGGAGTCGAATGGAGTCAAATTGAGTCGAATTGAGTCGAAATGAGTTGAATTGAGTTGAATGGAGGCAAATGGAGTGGAATGGAGTTTTGGAACCAACTCTGATTCCTAGATTTTTATGTTTTGAAGGAACCAAACGACTTAACCCCTTGCTGATGCATGCCGTTTCCGTTTTGTTCCATTGTCCTACTGAGACTTTTTCCTGTTTCGTTACATATAAGTTCAGAAATTGGGTTAAGTGAGAGCAGTTTTGTAATTCTCAAGGTTTTTTAAATTTTTCTCCAGTAACCAAGTGATCAAAGACTTGGTGATTTTTATTTCTCCGTTTCATGAGAACTCCGTTGTTTTCCGTTCTGTCGAACTGAAGCTGTGTTCAGTTCTGTTGTGAATTAGGGCAGAACTGCAAGGAGTGGGAGAGAGGCGGCTCGATTTCGATGGATGGGAGGACTCTGTTATGTTTTTGGGACAATAGTAGCCTTCTTGACTCACAGGAATACCGATGTTACTCTGAAGGTCTCTCTCTCTCTCTCTCTCTCTCTCTCTCTCTCTCCCCCTCTCTCTCTCCCTCTCTCGCTCTCTCGCTCTCTCTCTCTATCTCTCTCTCCCCCCTCTCTCCCCTCTCTCTCCCCTCCCTCTCCCCTCCCTCTCCCCTCTCTCTCCCCTCTCCCCTCTCTCTCCCTCTCCCCTCTCTCTCTCCTCTCCCCG
>JBBHKE010002121.1:0-44076 GCA_037447655.1 Zygnema cylindricum | reverse complement strand
TTCCTCTTCCTCTCCCTCTTCCTTTCTATCTTTCTGACTTACACGAGATCGAGACGCAACTCTCTTTCAACATTTTCGTTTTTAACAAACAAAAAAAAATTGTTAGTAACTTTGTTAATTTGACTGCTTTGAAGTTTTTAAAATAGAAAAATAAAATCCCTATGAGATTTGGACTTCCAGAAAAGTCATCATAAGCAAAACGTTTTCGCTTTTTTTTTGTAATAAAACAAAAATACATGCAATTAATCACGAGAAATTGAAAGAATTATCTTTCTGCTGATGTATAAGACGATAACAATTCAGGAATTGTCTTTAAAAATGAGATCTAGTCATTAGATTTTCTAAATAACAAAAAAAAGCGATTATCCTCCTTAAAAGATACTATCTCTTTTTTTATCTTCTTGTTTTTTGTTTTTTCAGGAACATTTCTAATAACTTCCTAACCGGAATCGTAAATGTTTCTTACTCCCGATGGTTTTTTACAATTGACATAAGCAACAATTATTTTTCCGATTTATTTATAAATGGGTTAAGAGTCAATGGTGGCAAAGCTTCGGAACATGGAAATTGCTTAAAAAATAAAGGAGAAGCGAAATATTTCAAGCAAAAGTCATCAAAGGAGTGTAATAATTTTTGCAATGCCTATCAAGCTGGAGGGAGTTGTGGGCCTAATGGGGTTTGTACCCCAATTTCTAAATCTACGGCCAAATGTTTCTGCGACAAAGGGTTTTTTAATCCAGCAAACAGTTTCACTTGTAAAGGTGGGATACTATTATATTTTTATAATTATTGTAATTATTGTTTTAGTTGTTTTAATTCTTACAGTTGTTATGATTGCTGTTATTGTTATTATTTTTGTTATTTTATTGTTGTTCCTGTTGTTTTTATTGTTGTTATTGTTAATATTGTTATTTCTGTTTGTTATGTTTATTATTGTTGCTCTTATTGTTTTTCTTGTTATTATTATGTTATTATCGTTGTTATTATTTTTCTTATTATACAAATAATCATTATTAACTACATTCCTCTTTATCGACGTAATTATATTAATAAATTGCTTGTGAAAACTAAATGTAAACAAAGAGACAAACATGTTTTTTTTCATTCAAAAAAGAGGATATCATTGTGGGATGAAGGAACTTCTACATTCCTCTTTATCGACGTAATTATATTAATAAATTGCTTGTGAAAACTATATGTAAACAAAGAGACAAACATGTTTTTTTTCATTCAAAAAAGAGGATATCATTGTGGGATGAAGGAACTTCGGATTTTGTTTCGATAATAAATCCTTTATTTTTAAAATTTCAGTGTGATATCCTAATTATTATACACAATCAATTATGATAGAGGCATACATAAAAAAAAATCTGTGATTACGGAAATAATTTTATTTCTTGAAATCGTAGGCTTTCCATTGAAAGATTGGGGATTTTCAATGTTTTCAATGTTTCAATTTTGTTATCTTTTGGTATTTGATATCAACATTCAGTCACATAATCTAACAATCTTGGAATAAAAAGATTTATTCTATTTATTTTTTTAAATTAAGGCTTGAGGTTTTCATTTCACCTGTGTTTCTATTTTAACAATTGAATGCAGCATTGGAGCATGTTAAAAAATAATCTTAAATTTTTTTTTGTTTTTTTTTTTTTTTTGCAGCAATTTCCCCTCCACCAAAAACAATCACCAAACGTCCACCTCCCCCCAAGTTTCGCCTTTAACAAATTTGCATTCGTATCCTAAGATTTTCCACTCGATTTCTTCTCTCAAAAATATTTATGTTTAGGAAAATAGAAATCGGCAGTGAAATCGATTTCTCGTATAGCTCAGAGTTTCACATTATTGGAACCATAAACTACAAGAAAAAAATACTACTATAAAGCCTTTGGGCCAAATGTTGTGACTTGTTAGGATAAATATGAGAAGATTTTGAAGTATAAAATACAGTATGGATTGTGGGAGTTTTATCTAAGTGTTTTTTATGTTCTTACTAGTAGTTGATTGTTAAATCTCCTAGAAAAACCAAAAAAAACTCTAAAAACCCTAAAAAAGATCCACCAAGGACTAGTTTTCCAAAATTTGTAAAATCCTCAACAGAATTAAACGTACACCATCTTCCGTTTTTGGTTGGGAATTTGACATAATGTAATAAAATTATGACTTACTTGTATAATTGACAAATACGGTTTATCGGGGCTTTTGGATTTTATCTTATTCTTAATCCGTGTTAGTCATTGTTTGTATGGATATTGCGAATCAAAGCTAGGTTTGAGTGCAAACTTACCATAGGAGGAACAACTTTGGGCTATTACATCCATATCAATATCCTTATCTCCATGGCCTTATCTCTATGACCTTATCTCTATGGCCTTATCTCTATGGCCTTATCTCTATGGCTTTAACTCTATGGCCTTATCTTTATGTCCCCATAGGTCTCACTGCGTCACTATAAGTACCAAAGGTGATACTTGGTGTTGAGAAGTTTGTAGATTTTCTATCGTCAAGTGTATCTCACGTTCAAGTTTTTGCCCACTCAAAAGCATCCTTGTTAGGTTTTCGTGAAATCCGGGATTCGGCATGTCCCATACTGGGGAAAACTGAGCCGGTCAAAACTGAGCCGGTCAGGGCTCGAACCTGGGGCCTTTCACTTACGCTGCAAACCCGCAAACCACTGTGCCACCAGCTCGATGCTCAGCATGGCGGGGCCTCACCTATTTATTTTGGGCGGCTTATAGTGTGGGGGACAACATTCCACCTCGATATTGAATGGCAACCTCTTACCAATTCAACGCATCTCCCTCGAGGGCGTAACTCTTTAAAAGTATTCTTCACTCTTCACTGTCCGAGCGGATCTTTGAACATTGGGGACATTCTCTAATAGTGAAAAAGAGACCGACCGAGAGACCGGTCTCTTGGTCTCGGTCTCGTTGATAAATTAAACACTTGTCCATCATACTAGCATAATTTACTACAAAATCAGATCCTTCAGCTCCAAATTGGTAAAACCCTCTGCAAGAAGGCAACAACCAAGGTCCTTGACTCTTTCCTCGAAATCACCACCAACTCAATCTATTTTGAGAAGTGCTCTATTATAACTTCGACATGCTGGCTACCCCATTCGTTTCTTATCATCAATCTTATACAAGAAAACTCTTATATAGATTTTATGATTTGAATATATCAAGGACTAGTGGGAAGAAGGCCAAGAAGGTCCAGCGACCATCCCTAGGACATCCCTCGGATGGGCAAACAATGCCTTTGTTCTCTTCTAGGTTTGTCAAAATTTGCTTTGACCCGATCACACGCCGAACATCCAAAATTTCCACACTATTTATGGTCAAAACCAACAGCAAAATAGCGTACCCTAAAATATAAATTTCTTTACCAAAACTCAACTTTAAATCCCCGAGAATCCCCAAGATCGAGGAAATGATAGAAGATTGTATTTGCTTTAAAGCCACGGGTAAATGCTAACGAAAAAAAGAAGTTAAGGACAAAAGAGTGAGGTCTCCCAACAAAAACAATCAAAAAAAGTACGATAAACCACGAAGGTCAACAAAAGGCGTAATTTTGACCCCCGAACATAAAATAGAATTAACCATAATATTTTTTCCTTTACGCTAATCTAGCTATGGTTTAAATAGCGTCAATTATGCAAATTCGGACAGTTTTTAACATAGAGGTACCACATGCATAAAAAGAACGCATGAAACGTGAAAAACATAATGAATATGCGCATAGAACTAATGTATTGTTTATAAAATGCGTTGACCGACTTTGACTTTACAGTAAAAAAAAAAACATTCAATAAAAATAGTACTACAACTTAGTCGAAACGAAATGAATTAGTACAATCATGAATCACTAGTGGCGTTAATAAATAATTAGCGTAATAAAAAATTACTGTTATTAACTCTAATTTGGGTTCAAGGCCTTTCGCCAAAAAAAAAAAACCTCTAATTTATACACATAACGCTAATTTGGATACACATTCCCATATTGTAGCCGCTATAGTCTATGTTCACATGTTCGACGCTTGAACATGTGAGAACAAGTTATCGCAATTTCCCCTCATCTTTATGACTAGGAATCAAATTTGAGTGCGCTTTTCCGTCGCGACACACTCAATTTCACGTGTGGATGCCTTTATCCGACACTTATTTTGAACGTCTTTACTAAATAATAAGCAGTTTTAGTACGAACTGACATGTTTTATACATTACACTATTTTAAACAAATCGAAATTAGAGTAATTAACGCTAATTAAACAGTACATATATTGACGTAAAAAATAAAAAAGGAGTTATTAATTCATTTTTAGGTTTGAGGATCAAAATTTGGGGGCGCCCAATCAGCGTTACTGACTCTAATGGCGATTCACGCTTGGAAACAAAGTTACATGTCTCCTTTTCCGAAATTGTTTGTACATTTTATCCGTACACAAAAAGTTCAAAAACTAGAATATATAACGTATTATAGTAAAAAAAGTGAAAATTCGTATAACTGATACATTTATGGTTATTAAATAGTGTACACTCTTAAGAGAGAGACGGAGAGGGGGTCAAAGAGTAGAAAACCATGGATGCCTCATTGGTGGTCAAGATGGCAAACTAAAGTAAAGGACACTTTACTAAAAAGATTGGGCAAGTCCATATTTGATTTTGGTTCTTATATAGTCCAAAGTAGCCTGTCACCCTTTCACTTAAGTCGTTGTAAAATCAATACAGATATTGGGTGTGATACTATAATAAGTAGTTACACGACAACTAATTCATTTAACGAAGCAAACTGACGAAGAGGCGCATGTGAACCGACAAGATGTGACATCATGCACTGACATGAATCGCATCCATGTAAATATATTGATCGGACGGTCGTCGTTTCAACCGCTAACCCAAAATGAAATTTTGGCGGCTTTTGGAGATAACGTCATGGGATGCCACGTGGCATCATATAATTGGACACCAGAGAAGATGGGAGGAGAAACCATGGAAGATGGGAGGAGGAACCATGGCTCTTGATCAAACAAGCATCACCTCGAAGGCCATTGCGTACGATGGCTGCACAAGAATTACATCAGCCACCTTCTTGTACTCTACAATCTTCTACTGGTCTACGGTTTAGTGGTAGGTAGTTGTAAGTAGGCAGACTAGGACTTGGTGAAAATCAACTGCCTCTCTTTGAGAGAACTTGTATGTACAAATACCATCTTTAGCCATTAATAACTTATTGCTCAGTGGAGCAAATTCAGTGATCTTTTTGCGTTCGGCAAAGAGAACTTGTATGTACAAATACCATCTTTAGCCATTAATAACTTATTGCTCAGTGGAGCAAATTCAGTGATCTTTTTGCGTTCGGCTCAGGGGAGTCGGGCCCTCACAAAGGTGAGGGTAGTCAGAATATATGTGTGTCAAGGTGACACTTGTTCAGTGGGAAGGGGGAAGGGGGAAGGAGCAAGCATTATCCTAGAGGTCTAATATAAGTTGCATATCCTGTGTGCTAATGAAGGCCACACAATTTCATCCATACCAAAATTGTTCACAATATTGTAACAAAGCAAAAAAAAAATATGCCAAAAAACTACAATAGTTTTGTTTGCCGATGACAAATACGTGCCTTTTTATTTGCGTACCGATAATCAGTAAACTGCTTCGCTGTATAAAAAACGAGATTATCTCGATAAATTTCTTATATAAAGCGATGGATTAACGATAACTACAAGGCTTGTAACAATTGACGCTAACTAAGTATTATGGGATGGAATGGATTCTAAAATTATTCCAAAAGCCACCCCTTTCCCGCCTCATCGTGATATCTTCGTAGACATTATGTAATTTAATTTTGTACCTTAATTCCATACTTTTTGTGGACCACCCTCCCAACCAATAATCATTGGCGTTATTTTTATTGGTTTAGGGGGGAAATATCTGGACCCCTCACAATTTGATAACGAATAATTATCACTATTGTGTTTATCGCTATAATTTTATATAAGAATGTTAGGCACACGAGAAAATGAGTGGCGTCAACAAAGGAAAGTGCTTGATTCTCAGTAGAAAATAAGGGTCGCATAAACCATTTCTTAAATGTTCTTAATGTCGTCTATGTGAACATAGTCTACGGCGACAACACTAGGGGAATTTGTATCGGAATTAGTGTTTTGTGTGTTAATTAGAGTTAATGTTTTGTTGCCTTGTAGGTTATAGAACTCAATATAACGTAGATAATAAACGCTATTTTTTTGTACACTAACAATTTGTTAACACTAATAGCTATTCACGATGTACCACACTATTACGCAGGTAGAAACTCGACCTAAAGGAGTGTGCCCATGTGCTAAATTATAAGGTATTTTTTCGTTTTGATCCAAAATTGAGGGCAGGTCTCCATGTGCGAAAAAAAATGCGTAATTTTGCAATTGTACGACAGATCTGGTTCAAGATTGTCTAGCTCTGATCGGTGTAAGACTTCAAAAACCGTACGAATGTCTCGTTTCGGACACATGCGCATTTGGATTCCAGTAAATTAAAATTTCGAATTTGTCGCGACTCGATTCCATTAAGCCACAGATCCGTCACTGTAGATCGCGTGTGGTACGGCAGAAACGACAAAGCATTTTCGGATACGCCGGCTTGTACTTCGCAGTCCTCGTGTCATTAATTTTCCCTTTTGCAATCCGTACATTATCCGAAACATTCGGAAGAAAAAATGTTACATACTTACATGGAAGGCTGTCATTGGTGTGACAAAAGAACGAGTACGACACACGTTCAATCGTACTACCTCCGTTGAAAAGGTACATCTGGCCGTACAACCAGTCTCGCCTCTGTCGTTTTACCAAGCATGGCATGACTAACTAGCGTACTGTACGGAAGGTATATAAATGCTCGCATGGGCGATCGACAATTCGCATCGAGTTTCACAGTTTCACAGCTTCCGCGCCACCGCTTCTTGCCCTCTCCCTCGCCTCGTCGGCCTTCTCGCGATTCCTCTCCCTTTACTTCCCTTTTTTTCTCATTCACTCTCTCACTATCCCTACGTCTCTCCCTCCCTCCCTCCCTCCCTCCCTCGCTATATCTCCATTCAATCAATTTTTTTCGGACTGAAATGAATGCTAGTGATGGCCATGGAGGTTCCTTAGCGATAAGGTAAAAATGGGAGGAAAAGGGGAAAAGATAAAAACGAAAAAAAGAGAGAGGAGGCAAAAGAACTAGAGAGATAAGAAATATATGTGAGAAAGAGGAGGGATAAAAGAGGGAGAATTGACGACCAGGTTATGTCACGCTCCAAAATTGTTAACCGAAACCCGAAACGCGATTACGAAAATAAAAGTTAATCGAAACTCGATTTCGCGCAACTACCCGTACCCGCCCGTACCCAAATAAGTACAAAATTAATGGTACATTTCCCTTATACCTTCCACGATACCAAGAGTACAAAGTATAATAATGTTGGATAGTACGGACAGTACAAAACTTTCAATTTTTTTCGTTTTTTGCTTACCCGACCGTAACCTTTTTTTTTTTTTTTTCCGTGAATCAATCGCCCGAATCTGCCCGGCCCCCCAAATTTGGCAACCGAATCCGTTCCGGATCCGATGCGGGCGGTCGGGTAACGGTCGGTTACGGTTTCGGTTAACAGTTTGCGACCTTTGATTGAGGCTGATCCGCCGATTCTCCCAATAATCCTAACAAATAGTACGGAGAATCTTTTGTAGAATACAAAGTACCACTTCAAATTACTGGTTATATGTGCACATCCCGTTACATTGTGAAGGGAAAGCGAGCGCGACCGTTAACTTTAAGCGCAGCGATGCCGGCGAGACCCTTTTAACTTTTAGCAGAACGCTTTCGACGGGACCCCGCAAACTTTTAGTGTCCCGACAAGAAATTCCCATGGAGGTTTCGCCTGACACTGAGGGTTTTGTCGTATGTGCGACATGGATTAAATGCGTTACATTTGCATTGGTACAGCAAATTTAGCTATAGGAGTAAATACCTCTAAGGGTAACCTTCGATCAGGCGTTCCCAGTAATCGTAAGTCACGTTTACTGGCAGTAATATTTGTAACACCAATCCATCAGGTCGTGTCAATGAGGCAAAAATTGCTTACGTTTTGGCTTGCGATTGGTACCACGTAGGATCCTTTTGAGCCGGCCGGGAATAATGAAAGTTTTGAAAAGTACAATATCTCAACTGCGTATCTGTACGGGCGGACTTTGATGAAAATATCTAATAGCGTCACGCTAATGTACATTCTGATTGTTATTGTATTTGTCGTTGTACCAACGGCCACGAAAACTGTTGCAAAATGAAAATTTGTACAAATGTCCATGAATGTACCATTTGTACGTTCATGTATTATCGCTGTACCAGCGGAGGAGTGACAGAATGTCCTACAACAAAGATTTTGTCGTCGAACAGGGTGGCTTTGATGTCAGAAGGTACACGCCATTTGCCACATGTAAGTTTACAACTTCACGTCCGTCGTGGATCGACTCCGATTTTTACAAGTGGACCAATACACGCCTCCAGTAAGCGTAAAGTGTCCTTCAGAGGACAGTCGGAAGAGACTCGCCAGGTACTGGATAGAAGGGGCGTTTGCGTCGAGAATTTAAAATCGGACAGTGGAAGTTTTCGCCAAAAAGTATGGAGAATCTTAACCAATTTCTGGTTAACATCTTTTGTAAAAAAAAAAAAAAAACACTATGGCTTAGTACGGAAAGGTACTTTCTCCAGTAAACAACCCCACTTTTCGCCTAATGGAAGGTTACCCTAATTGGTATAGAGCATAATAAAATCATACACCGTGTCGTCTTGAACGATTCCGCATTTGGATTCTAGTAAAAAAATATTTTAAGTTTGTCCTGACTCGGAACTTTTACAATAGGTCATGTGTATTACGGCAGAAAAAACAAAGCAGGCTTTGGATACGCCGACTTTTACTTTGGAGCCTCGTGTCACGAACTTTGCCTTTCCCAATCCGTACATTATCCAAAACTTTCGGAAGAAAAAATGTTACATACTTACATGGAAGGCAGTCATTGGTGCGACAAAAGAAAGAGTACGACACACGTTGAATCGTATGAACTCTATTGGAAAGGTACATCTGACCGTACAAACAATCTCGACGAACCACTGTAATTTTATAAATCTGTGCGCGATTATGTGTATACACATGGCATGGGCCATGTTCGTCAAGTTACGCCAAGGTGGATGCGAATCCGCCGAAATTATGATGTCACGTCACGCTCCGACCATCAGAGGTTGTCGCCGTCTTTTTGTCGTTATATTGCGATATTTTAGATAGTGACCGTACAAGTCATTAATTACCTTTGGTGGTAAGACCTCCGCGGCTGTTACACATACAACAATGTGTATCGCTATTAGTGTTAATAATTTTTTCGCCACTTAAAACATCTTATCTCCGTACACACTTGTCCGATTTCACATGGAGACCGCCAACGGGAAGGTAGAAATCTTGGCTTTCAATCGCAACCTGCGGATCCATAATCTGACAATCTGACAGGGATGTACGGAAAAAAGATGTTTTAAGCGACAAAAAAAGCATTAACATTGATAGCAATATTGCGTTCACACTTTTGTCAATTTGCCTTCTAAGGGTGGCGTTCCATCAAACGAAAAGTGGGGTAGTTTACAAAAATCGACGCCTATCCATACCAGGCAGTACATCTTATTTTGTTTTTATGCCCGAACAACATTACAAAGAATCTTGCCAAAATTCTCCAAAGGTCTGGGAGGTAACAATGACCGTTGGATTTTTTTTTCGCGAAGCATTCGCTTCGAAAGTTTAAGAATTTGATCCGCGACACGTTGGCTACTAAACATACTTGTCAAGACGACAACCAACCGAAATCGAAATTTTTTGCACATGATACATCGATTCAAAAATCCTAACCGAAATCACAAAAGTAATCTGGTCAGAGTTTTTGTCTGCCAGGGTGGCAGTTATTTTTGCTTAAACACAAAGGGGTCAGGATTATCCTAGAGGCTTCTTGGAAGCTGTCCACTCTGAGGACTTATGGAGGTCTCAGAGTTTCAAATTTCCCCTCATCTTTATGACTAGGAATCAAATTTGAGTGCGCTTTTCCGTCGCGACGCACTCAATTTCACGTGTCGATGCCTTTATCCGACACTTATTTTGAACGTCTTTACTAAATAATAAGCAGTTTAAGTACGGACTGACATGTTTCATACATTACACTATTTAAAAACAATCGAAATTAGAGTAATTAACGCTAATGAAACAATACATATATTGACGTAAAAAATAAAAAAGGAGTTATTAATTCATTTTTAGGTTTGAGGATCAAAATTTAGGGGCGCCCAATCAGCGTTACTGACTCTATTGGCGATTCACGCTTGGAAACAAAGTTACATGTCTCCTTTTCCGAAATTGTTTGTACATTTTATCCATACACAAAAAGTATACAAAAATTACAAAAAGTTCAAAAACTTCAATATATAACGTATTATAGTAAAAAAAGTGAAAATTCGTATAACTCATACATTTATAGTTATTAAATAGTGTACACTCTTAAGAGAGAGACGGAGAGAGGGTCAAAGAGTAGAAAACCATCGCTGCCTCATTGGTGGTCAAGATGGCAAACTAAAGTAAAGGACACTTTACTAAAAAGATTGGGCAGGTCCATATTTGATTTTAGTTCTTATATAGTCCAAAGTAGCCTGTCACCCTTTCAGTTAAGTCGTTGTAGAATCAATACAGATATTGGGTGTGATACTAGGTGTGATAATATAATAAGCAGTTACACGACAACTAATTCATTTAACGAAGCAAATTGACGGAGAGGCGCATGTGAACCGACAAGATGTGACATCATGCACTGACGTGAATCGCATCCATGTAAATATATTGATCGGACGGTCGTCGTTTCAACCGCTAACCCGGAATGAACTTTTGGCGGCTTTTGGAGATAGCGTTATGGGATGCCACGTGGCATCATATAATTGGACACCAGAGAAGATGGGAGGAGAAACCATGGAAGATGGGAGGAGGAACCATGGCTCTCGATCAAACAGGCATCACCTCGAAGGCCATCGCGTACGATGGCCGCACAAGAATTACATTCTTCTACTGGTCTGCGGTTTAGTGGTAGGTAGTTGTGAGTAGGCAGACTAGGACTTGGTGAAAATCAACTGCCCCTCTCTGAGAGAACTTGTATGTACAAATATCATCTTCCATTAATAACTTATTGCTCAGTGGAGCAAATTCAGTGATCTTTTTGTGTTCGGCTCAAAGGAGTCGGGCCCTCACAAGGGTGAGGGTAATCATAATATTTGTGTGTCAAGGTGGCACTTGTTCAGTGGGAAGGGGGAAGGGGGAAGGGGCAAGCATTATCCTAGAGGTCTAATATAAGTTGCATATCCTCTGGGCTAATAAAGGCCACACAATTTCATCCATACCAAAAATTTTCACAATATTGTAATAAAGCAAAATAAAAATATGCCAAAAAACTACAATACTGTTGTTTGCCGATCACAAATATGTTTTTTTATTTGCGTACCGATAATCAGTAAATTGCTTTGATGTATAAAAAACGAGATTATCTCGATAATTTCTTATATAAAGCGATGGATTAACGATAACTACAAGGCTTGTAACAATTGACGCTAACTAAGTATTATGGGATGGAATGGATTCTAAAATTATTCCAAAAGCCACCCCTTTCCCGCCTCGTCGTGATATCTTCATAGACATTTTGTAATTTAATTTTGTACCTTAATTCCATACTTTTTGTGGACCACCCTCCCAACCAATAATCATTGGCGTTAAGAATGTTGGCCACACGAGAAAATGAGTGGCGTCAACAAAGGAAAGTGCTTGATTCTTAGTAGAAAATAAGGGTCGCATAAACCATTTCTTAAATGTTCTTAATGTCGTCTATGTGAACATAGTCTACGGCGACAACACTAGGGGAATTTGTATCGGAATTAGTGTTTTGTGTGTTAATTAGAGTTAATGTTTTGTTGCCTTGTAAATTATAGAACTCAATATAATGTAGATAATAAAGGCTATTTTTTTGTACACTTACAATTTGTTAACACTAATAGCTATTCACGGTGTACCACACTATTACGTAGGTAGAAACTCGACCTAAAGGAGTGTGCCCATGTGCTAAATTATAAGGTATTTTTTCGTTTTGATCCAAAATTGAGGGCAGGTCTCCATGTGCGAAAAAAAATGCGTAATTTTGCAATTGTACGACAGATCTGGTTCAAGATTGTCTAGCTCTGATCGGTGTAAGACTTCAAAAACCGTACGAATGTCTCGTTTCGGACACATGCGCATTTGGATTCCAGTAAATTAAATTTTCGAATTTGTCGCGACTCGATTCCATTAAGCCACGGATCCGTCACTGTAGATGGCGTGTGGTACGGCAGAAACGACAAAGCATTTTCGGATACGCCGGCTTGTACTTCGCAGTCCTCGTGTCATTAATTTTCCCTTTTGCAATCCGTACATTATCCGAAACATTCGGAAGAAAAAATGTTACATACTTACATGGAAGGCTGTCATTGGTGTGACAAAAGAACGAGTACGACACACGTTCAATCGTACTACCTCCGTTGAAAAGGTACATCTGGCCGTACAACCAGTCTCGCCTCTGTCGTTTTACCAAGCATGGCATGACTAACTAGCGTACTGTACGGAAGGTATATAAATGCTCGCATGGGCGATCGACAATTCGCATCGAGTTTCACAGTTTCACAGCTTCCGCGCCACCGCTTCTTGCCCTCTCCCTCGCCTCGTCGGCCTTCTCGCGATTCCTCTCCCTTTACTTCCCTTTTTTTCTCATTCACTCTCTCACTATCCCTACGTCTCTCCCTCCCTCCCTCCCTCCCTCCCTCGCTATATCTCCATTCAATCAATTTTTTTCGGACTGAAATGAATGCTAGTGATGGCCATGGAGGTTCCTTAGCGATAAGGTAAAAATGGGAGGAAAAGGGGAAAAGATAAAAACGAAAAAAAGAGAGAGGAGGCAAAAGAACTAGAGAGATAAGAAATATATGTGAGAAAGAGGAGGGATAAAAGAGGGAGAATTGACGACCAGGTTATGTCACGCTCCAAAATTGTTAACCGAAACCCGAAACGCGATTACGAAAATAAAAGTTAATCGAAACTCGATTTCGCGCAACTACCCGTACCCGCCCGTACCCAAATAAGTACAAAATTAATGGTACATTTCCCTTATACCTTCCACGATACCAAGAGTACAAAGTATAATAATGTTGGATAGTACGGACAGTACAAAACTTTCAATTTTTTTCGTTTTTTGCTTACCCGACCGTAACCTTTTTTTTTTTTTTTCCGTGAATCAATCGCCCGAATCTGCCCGGCCCCCCAAATTTGGCAACCGAATCCGTTCCGGATCCGATGCGGGCGGTCGGGTAACGGTCGGTTACGGTTTCGGTTAACAGTTTGCGACCTTTGATTGAGGCTGATCCGCCGATTCTCCCAATAATCCTAACAAATAGTACGGAGAATCTTTTGTAGAATACAAAGTACCACTTCAAATTACTGGTTATATGTGCACATCCCGTTACATTGTGAAGGGAAAGCGAGCGCGACCGTTAACTTTAAGCGCAGCGATGCCGGCGAGACCCTTTTAACTTTTAGCAGAACGCTTTCGACGGGACCCCGCAAACTTTTAGTGTCCCGACAAGAAATTCCCATGGAGGTTTCGCCTGACACTGAGGGTTTTGTCGTATGTGCGACATGGATTAAATGCGTTACATTTGCATTGGTACAGCAAATTTAGCTATAGGAGTAAATACCTCTAAGGGTAACCTTCGATCAGGCGTTCCCAGTAATCGTAAGTCACGTTTACTGGCAGTAATATTTGTAACACCAATCCATCAGGTCGTGTCAATGAGGCAAAAATTGCTTACGTTTTGGCTTGCGATTGGTACCACGTAGGATCCTTTTGAGCCGGCCGGGAATAATGAAAGTTTTGAAAAGTACAATATCTCAACTGCGTATCTGTACGGGCGGACTTTGATGAAAATATCTAATAGCGTCACGCTAATGTACATTCTGATTGTTATTGTATTTGTCGTTGTACCAACGGCCACGAAAACTGTTGCAAAATGAAAATTTGTACAAATGTCCATGAATGTACCATTTGTACGTTCATGTATTATCGCTGTACCAGCGGAGGAGTGACAGAATGTCCTACAACAAAGATTTTGTCGTCGAACAGGGTGGCTTTGATGTCAGAAGGTACACGCCATTTGCCACATGTAAGTTTACAACTTCACGTCCGTCGTGGATCGACTCCGATTTTTACAAGTGGACCAATACACGCCTCCAGTAAGCGTAAAGTGTCCTTCAGAGGACAGTCGGAAGAGACTCGCCAGGTACTGGATAGAAGGGGCGTTTGCGTCGAGAATTTAAAATCGGACAGTGGAAGTTTTCGCCAAAAAGTATGGAGAATCTTAACCAATTTCTGGTTAACATCTTTTGTAAAAAAAAAAAAAAAACACTATGGCTTAGTACGGAAAGGTACTTTCTCCAGTAAACAACCCCACTTTTCGCCTAATGGAAGGTTACCCTAATTGGTATAGAGCATAATAAAATCATACACCGTGTCGTCTTGAACGATTCCGCATTTGGATTCTAGTAAAAAAATATTTTAAGTTTGTCCTGACTCGGAACTTTTACAATAGGTCATGTGTATTACGGCAGAAAAAACAAAGCAGGCTTTGGATACGCCGACTTTTACTTTGGAGCCTCGTGTCACGAACTTTGCCTTTCCCAATCCGTACATTATCCAAAACTTTCGGAAGAAAAAATGTTACATACTTACATGGAAGGCAGTCATTGGTGCGACAAAAGAAAGAGTACGACACACGTTGAATCGTATGAACTCTATTGGAAAGGTACATCTGACCGTACAAACAATCTCGACGAACCACTGTAATTTTATAAATCTGTGCGCGATTATGTGTATACACATGGCATGGGCCATGTTCGTCAAGTTACGCCAAGGTGGATGCGAATCCGCCGAAATTATGATGTCACGTCACGCTCCGACCATCAGAGGTTGTCGCCGTCTTTTTGTCGTTATATTGCGATATTTTAGATAGTGACCGTACAAGTCATTAATTACCTTTGGTGGTAAGACCTCCGCGGCTGTTACACATACAACAATGTGTATCGCTATTAGTGTTAATAATTTTTTCGCCACTTAAAACATCTTATCTCCGTACACACTTGTCCGATTTCACATGGAGACCGCCAACGGGAAGGTAGAAATCTTGGCTTTCAATCGCAACCTGCGGATCCATAATCTGACAATCTGACAGGGATGTACGGAAAAAAGATGTTTTAAGCGACAAAAAAAGCATTAACATTGATAGCAATATTGCGTTCACACTTTTGTCAATTTGCCTTCTAAGGGTGGCGTTCCATCAAACGAAAAGTGGGGTAGTTTACAAAAATCGACGCCTATCCATACCAGGCAGTACATCTTATTTTGTTTTTATGCCCGAACAACATTACAAAGAATCTTGCCAAAATTCTCCAAAGGTCTGGGAGGTAACAATGACCGTTGGATTTTTTTTTCGCGAAGCATTCGCTTCGAAAGTTTAAGAATTTGATCCGCGACACGTTGGCTACTAAACATACTTGTCAAGACGACAACCAACCGAAATCGAAATTTTTTGCACATGATACATCCATTCAAAAATCCTAACCGAAATCACAAAAGTAATCTCGTAACGAATTTTTGTCACACTATATTTTTTAGCGCCCATTCGTCACACTATTTGTGGCATCGCTAATTCATCACGCGAAAAAACAGAAAAGTCAAAAACCCTAAAAAAATTGAGTTGGTATCTGACAAGGCGTCTACAAAGAATACATAAATTATGTCGTACGATGACCTGGTCCACACTTACATGGTACGCAAATGAAGATTTCAAGTTGAAGTTGGTCGGTGAGAAAAATATATCACGATTTTCAACATACGACCTTATCTTACGTGGTAACACTCATTTTTGAGCACGTGGATTACAAACTCTGTGAGGTAAAATATCGTTCGAAATGTAGCATCTTGTAATGTTGGCCGTACGATTACAGAATTTACTGATGAAACGCCACCCTAAGATTCTTTGAAGGTTTTAAGTTTTTAAGCATCGAATATTAACCTACGTGGTAATTAAGAAAAAATAGTGTAATTTCGAAATTAGAGTTTATAATACTAATTTAGTGCAAAGTGACGTGGCGGATTCTGGTCAACTTCCTTAAATAATGTTGTTAACTTTATTTTGTGATTTTTGGCCAAAAAAGTCGCGCCAGAAGTAGTGTTATTAACACCAATAACGATGGGCGGTGTAGTTTACCGACGCCACAAAATATAATACACAGCAATCAATTAACATTTACGAACAATTTACTGAAATAGTTAATGTAAGTCCGCCCTTAATAACAATAAAATAACCGGAGACCATCATCTTTAAGTGTAGCCTTGCCGGCGGGACCCTTTTTACTTTTAGCGGAACGAAGTTTCCCAGCAGGACCGCTCAAACTTTTATATTCTCGACAAAATCTTCCATAGGAGATTTTAAGGGTTTTTTACGCCGAGGGTTGTGTTTTTTGTATGCGCAGAATGGACAAAATGCGTACTTTTAAATATGTAAAACAATTCAAGTTATAGGAGTGACTACTGTTGCTCTGATTGGTGTGACTTCCAAAACTATACGGATGTCTCGTCTTAGACACTTGCGCATTTGGATTCCAGACAATAACTTTGGAATTTGTCGCCACTCGTTGAGTCACAAATCTCTTACAGTAGATCGTAAGTGTTACGGAAAAAACGACAAAGTATCTTCGGATACACGGGCATTTACCTTGGAGCCCTCGTGTCACGAACTTCCATTTCCCAATCCGTACATTATCCAAAAGATTCGGAAGTAAAAACTATTACATGAAAGATGTCATTGGTGTGACGGCATGACGACAAAAAAACGATGGACGGCTACGATGCATCGTACGGCCTTCATTGCCAAGGCGCGTCTGACCGTAGATCCCATTCGCCGCCCTAGTTTTACAAATGCTCGCATTGGCGATCGACAATTTGTTGTTTTTGGTGCGACTCTGGCCAAATATTCTGATTCCATACTGTATCGATTTCGGCTTCACTTGAAATCGAATCGTACCCACTTTGACCCGCGATATTTAGGCTACACTACTTTGGGTGGGTATGTGTGTCAGCCCCTCTGCAAGTGCATTATTGTAGACGCATTATTGTAGGTGCATTATTGTAGGTTGTCAAATTAGACACGTGGCAGTTATCCATTGGAATGCCACTTAGATTCTTTTGCCTGCTCTTAGGCTTAAGTAGTTCGTTTTTGTAAACATAGAATTATCATTCATGGAGGGAATATCAAGACAAGGCTTTATTGATAGGAACAAAACTGTCTGGATTTACATTATATACTCTTCCTACTTTCTTTAATGGACTTCTTAAAACCTCCACCTATCTTGTTTACATGTGAATGCCTATTCCTCTCTCTCTCTCTAATCTTGTGTGATTCTTTGCACTTCGTGACAAGTCTGAGCTTAGACTTGAGTTTCCTTTGCTGGATTGGACATCCGTGGTCCTAAGTCTCTTCTTGGTTACCCGAAATGGCCGATTCCGGTTTTCAGGTTAGGGGCCCACATTCCAATCTCGACAAGTTCGAAGGCACGAATTATCATTCTGGAGATGTCGGGCTGAAGCAACCTTTGAGGAGAGAGGCAGTTTGGGTATAGTCACGCGAACACAGCTCCGTCCTGCCCCTGTAGACGCAAACAACATCAAAGCTGATGAGTAGAAATCAATGGCAGAATAGGATACAAAAGAGATCAGATCAAATAATACATTGATCAGAGGTCTCGTCGATAACCAGCTTCGCAATGTCACTCGCTGCAAATCTTCTGTGGAAATTTAGGAGTCACTCGCAACGACTCACAAGCTTTATGGAATGATTACACGAATCAAGCTGGGTAAATCACTCATGACCACTATCTACCAAGACCGCACATCGATGGAGGCTTACACCTCACATTAAGCTAACCTCTTGGCCGAAGTTGACATTGTGGGTTTCATACTTCCCATGGACACCAAGATCACACTCCTCATGCTGTCCCTGCCCATTGAAAACAAACCCATACTCACGTGGCTTGATCTATCGGATCCGAAGAATTGGAAATGGAATGAGGTTGTCGAAGCTCTCTTGAAAGACGAGTTCAACACTCAAATCATGTCCAATCGTGAGCTCAATGGAGAGAGATCCGCGTTCGCATCTGGATAGGGGAGATATCCCCACAAAGAGAAAGACAAACGAGAGAGTCAAAATCGAGACAAGAGAGACAAGAAGTGTTTTTATTGCGACAAGCCTGGACACTTCATCTCTGTTTGCCAAAAATACACTTATGACAAGCAGCACGACAAGGTTGACAATTGAAGCTAAAGAAAGGAAAAGGAGAAGGGAAGGAGATGGTTTAGTCGCAATTCATGATAGCGTCCACCCTCTCGATCAACAACAACGATTGGATGGTGGACACTAGGGCGTCCAATCACATGTGCTACCGCCGAGAGTGGTTCTCCAACTTCAAGGAGAATCCTCCCTCCGCATATACATCGGAGAAAATCACACGTCACTCTGCACAAGAAAGGGAGACATTGAGATCGAGGCGTTAGAAGATGGCAGACTAGTCTCTTGCACAATCAAAAATATGCTCTATGTTCCCAACTTCAAAAGTAACCTCTATTCTATTCCCCAAGCTGAAGATATAAGAATTATCTCAATCTGGTAAAAAGTGGGAAAGATAAAGCTGGTGAGAAACAAACTTACCATCGCGGAAGGGGAGAGGATGGCGGATCGCACATATAGGTTCAAGTGTAACTTAAAGCCTCAATCCATAGCTCTCGCAGCCCAAACTGTTTTTCCATCACACGAAGAGAACACCAAAGAAAACGAAGAGATAAAAAAGAATGACGTCAAAGATGAAGCCACTGAAAACAAAGAGAAGGCTAAAAAATCAACACAACCATTATACAAAGAACTTCTTTGACATAGGCGACTAGGCCATCTACATATTGAAGGAATGAAAAAGCTAGTCACATGCAACATGGTTAATGGAATAGACCTTACCTCTGTTGAAGATTCGAAAGAACCATGCCACGGCTGCGAGATGGGGGATTCCCATCGCCCGCCATTTCCGAAATCTGGAGGAACGAGAGCTACTCGCCCGCTCAAACTAACTCACTCTGACGTTTGGGGCCCAACAAGGGTGCCCTCATGCAGTGGGAGATAATACTTTGTCACATTCATTTACTACTTCTCCTGGATGACTCACACGTACCTGCTCTGACAAAAAATCGAGGTGTTTGAGAGATTTAAGGCATTCAAAGCAATGCGAGGTGTTTGAGAGATTTAAGGCATTCAAAGTAATGGCTAAGAAAAATCACGATACAAAAATCAAGTGCTTAAGGAGCGCTAACAGAGGATAATATTTTTCCGCTGAGTTTAATAAATTCCTCACCTCACAAGGGATTGAACACTAGTTGACAACACTAAGAACTCTGTAACAAAATGGTGTGGCAGAACGCATGAACCAAACACTTTTGGAAATGTCACGAAGCATGATGGCGACGCACACAGTCAGCTCCGACTTTTGGGGAAAAGCATTCCGTACTGCATCATACCACAAAAAAATCGATGCCCAACGAGGGCGTTAAAAACTCAACCCCATTCGAAAACTAGCATGGCAGATGTCCTAATTCATCACACCTCAAAGTCTTTGGTAGCACAGCTTACGCATTAAACCATTACAATCGTGGAGGGAAGTGTTGAAATAATAGTTTTTGGGTATTTTCTAGGTTTTAATATATTAGCCGAAAAAGAAACATGCAGGCAGCTTGTCTTCATCTCTTCTCTCTCACCCCCATACTTCATGTAGTCACTGAAGGAGAGAGAGAGTGATGGAGCCATGGCTGCCTCAGCTCCATAGACAGGGTTAGAGAGTGACCTTAAATCACTCTCTACAAAAAGGTTGAGTCCACCAGGACTCGAACCCTTGACCGGTAGAGCGTGGCGTAGCGTCCGCTCTAACCAATCTTTCGTAGATGATCCCTAGAGTATATAGGGTGTGATTCATATTTAAAGTATGTTACGTCCCCTAAACCGATTAACGTAAATGTAAATGTAACATCATAGAACAGGTTAAATTAAGTGCGGACTGGATCCCGCACGAAACAAATGAATGTGACATTTGTTTCGACGGATGATATTTAATGACAATCCTTATCCAACGGCATACGTCTTCGCCGAGATCCCGGAAAGGTCACTTTGGCGTTTTGTGACATGGCATGACCTGGAGCCACGTGGAGAGATGACATTCAGTCGTGGGAATTCCGAGGAACGTACGGACGAGTGAAAAGCGGACACGGGTCCGCTTAATTGCCTTGTCGTACATAGGCTTTACAAAAGGTTCACCAGCGGTAGTACTTTTTCGTACGGTAGAGTAATTTGATTGGTCTGTACTGTAGTAGATAGAAGTTATTAGAGGGAATCAAGACTTAGAAAATTTTGGTAGGTAGTCACCTCTCCCTTTGAGAGTTTGTACAAATTCGCATTTTTACTGCCTCATAACTTATCGCCTGGATGGGCGTTTTCATAGATTATTTTTTCCTACAGACTCACGGGAGTCCAGGATCCACAAGGGTGCAGTCTGATTGTCTACTTGTCTACTTGGGTAGAAGTAGTTGCCATTGAAAGTGGGTTAGTTAATAACTATCTACAGGCTTCCTAAATTTTGTAGTCCAATGGAGGACACAAAATTGCACGTTATGGGCCCACCCTCTAGGGTCCCCATCTTCAATGGATCAGGGTTTATCTATTGGGAAGCCATGATGACAGGGGCTTTGTGTGAAAAACGATACTGGGGTATTGTTAGTAAACAAGTGAAACGTCCACCTTAGGGAACACCACCGGGATTTCTGCTGCACAAAGGAGGCAAGTGATAGGGACAGCAGTGTGTCCGAAAAGGGGAAAGAAAAGGAGACACCTCTTACTGCTATTGCTCCTATTCCCACGACACTCGGAGCGGCGATCATGAAGACCGTGGAGACCAATACTCAAATTTGGGAAGACACTAACATGGCTGCCAATAACTTCATTCTAAGACACCTCACACAAGCTTTTGGAACTCCCCACCTTCACGTTTACAAGGGCGAGGAGTTGTTGGTGAGTTTGTTAGAGATCTATAGAGCTGGTACAATTCAGGAGCTCTAGATGGCAGACAAAAGTTGGGAAATTATACTTACAAAGGGGGAAAGATGTTAGACTACTGTAATGATCTTTCTTGTTTGTATATGGAGATGGAGAGTGCCGGATGGACAGGTACAATGAAGATGAAGGTTAACACTCTCATCATGAAGTTACCCGACGGGTATAAGAATATACTGTACAGGGTACAGGGAATGACAGATAGATCATGGACGTGGAATACAGTGGTCAGCATGATACTTGTGCAAGAGAACACGATTAAAATCAGGAGAGGAGAAAAGAGCGTTCAAGCTCTAGCCGCCGGAGGGGAAAGGGGGAGACCAAATCCGAAAAAGTTATACAAAGGAGAAAGAGTTTAGTCAGGAGGACCTAGGCCCCCAAAGGGCCTATGTCATTTTTGCAAAAAACCGGGAAACTTCATTGTAGATTGTGTCAAGCTGTGTAAGCTGAGGCTCCAAGAGAATCATGGAGGGGTTTCTTCTAAAGGGAAGAAAAAGGCACTTTTGGTCACAAAGGTGACAGGAGACACTGAGGACGAGTCCTCTGAGGAGGATGGGGAGCTTCTTCTTGACGAGAGTCTCGAGGAGAAGGAGATCCCTCGGAGACAAAAGTGTGCCCTTGGAGCAATTCGGGAAGCTCCACAAGAAGGATGGATCATCGACTCACGTGCATCCATGCATATGTGTCGTGACAAGGACCTCTTCACTAAGCTAAGGAAAATCCCTACTGTAGAAATAGAGTATAGGGATGGGAGAGTGGTTACTACAAATCTAGTGGGATCAGTAGATCTAAAAGTCTTAGTGGAGCGTAAGACTTCTATACTCACTTTCTCAGATGTGCTCAATATTCCACAGGTGAGTAAAAATCTTGTCTCTACATCTATTTTAGATGATAAAGAATTTGATACCTTCATGAGAAAGGGAGTCTTTACAGTTAAGTATGGGGATGAGGTTTACTTCACTGGAGATAAGGGTAGCCAAGGAATGTTTAGGCTTAACTTGAGTAATGAAAAGAAGAATACTTATTATATTGGTGTCCCAAAGTTGATGATTAGGCATAAACGGTTCGGGCATGTTCATTTTGATAGGTTGAGGGAAATGAAGAAGCTTGGTGTAGTGGAAGGCATTCAGTTCACTGACAATGAAATGGTGGATGATTGTAGTGTCTGTGCCGAAAGAAAGGCTCACAGACTTCCTTTTCCTAAAGCCGCCACATATAGTGGAGAGAAGGTACTTGACTTAATCCACACAGATATCTGGGAACCAGCAAGGATACCCTCAGTTGAAGGGAAGAGGTATATGTTGACAATTACTGATGACTGGTCCAGATATTCTAGAGTCTACTTCCTAAAAACCAAATCTGAAACACCAAGTTACTTCAAAGAATATAATGCTTAGAGTGAGAAGTTGCATTGAACCCCCATTAAAAGAATAACGAGTGATGACGGGGGAGAATATACCTCTAACTAGTTTGAGGAATACTTGAGAGATGAGGGAGTTGAGCACCAGAAAGCTGTACCATATAATCGAGAGCAAAATGGAGTAGTTGAGAGGTTAAACTGAACACTAGGAGATAGTGTAAGCAGTATGTTGGCTGACAAGAAAATAGGAAAGAGATTTTGGGCAGAAGCCATGAACTGTGCCAACTATATTAAGAATACAGTCCTTACCTCAACAGTCAAAGGTATGACACCTTATGAGAGATGGGTTGGAAGGAAACCAGATATCTCTCACCTTAAAGTATTTGGAAGCGAAGTTTACAGTCTAGATACGGATAAGAAAAAATGGAAACTTGATGCTAAGGGAAAACCCGGATATTTCGTAGGATATGATGAGGATGACAAAGGATATAGAGTCTATGACTTCGCAAAGCAAGATATCACTCTGGTCAAACACCTAGTTGTTATGGATGAAGGAAAGTCAATTGACCCCTTCAAATATACCAAAAAGATAAGAATCTGGTTTGAGTCTGAAAGTGAGGAGAACTTTGTTTTTCCTGAAAAAGACATGAGTGATACAGTGATTGCAGTTTCACAAGAGATCCAAGAAAAGAGAGTTACCGGACACCTCACATATTCCTATGGACTTCGAGGAGACAAAAGTGGAGGAACCGGACTCGACTTCCATAGTTAGGGGAGACGATGAGACGATAAGGAGAAACCCAAGACTTCCCTCTATTCCAGCTTCAGAGTTTGAGGGAGGAAGAACAAGCAGCAAAACGATACAGGAGAAATAAGCTACTCGTAAGGTAACTAAGCTATCTTATCCTGATGAGCCTCAGTCATACCTAGAGGCTGTGAACAGCCCAAAAAAGGACTGATGGATTAGAACCATAAATGATGAGATGGACTCCATCATAGAAGCAAATACTTGGGAGCTAACAGATTGTCCTCCAGACAGAAAATGTAATGGCTGTTAATGGGTATTTAAACTAAAAATGAACTCCGATAATACCATTGAAAGATATAAGGCTCGTTTGGTAGCCAAGGGGGTTCACCCAAAAGGAGGGGATTGACTATGAGGAGACATTTGCTCTAGTTGATCAGTTCCCATCCGTAAAGATTCTCCTTAGTTTGGCTGGAGCGGAAGACATGGAAATTCATCAGATGGACATTAAGACTGCCTTCCTCAATGGTGAGTTAGAGGAAGAAATCTTTATGCGGTAACTAGAAGGGTTTGTGGAGAATGGGGAAGAAAGCAAAATCTGTAGGTTCATAAAGTCATTATATGGACTTAAGCAGGCTCTCCGACAATGGAACAACAAACTAGATGAGTTTCTTACTGGTCTAGGATATATTAGGATCAGTTCTGACCATTCTATCTATATGTTTGAACATGAGAATGGTGTGATCTTTATTGCAATTTATGTGGATGATCCGCTGGTGTTGAGTAAGTCTTTGGAAAAGATCAATAAGTTGAAGAAAGATCTTAGAAGCAGATTTGGCATGAAAGATTTAAGGGAGGCAAGATATATTTTGGGAATTCAAATGGAAAGAGATAAGTGGAAGAGGATCATAAGACTCACTCAGAAAGAAGCAATAGGAAATATGCATGAGAAATTTCAAATGGAGAAAGCAAACAGTTGTACCACTCCCATGGACTTGAAGAAAGTAAGTGATGGGAGTTTAAAAGGAGGAGTGATAATCTTAGATGATTAGATGAGTCCAGAGGAGAGAGGGTTTATGAAGTCTATTCCTTACAAAGAGGTTGTACGAAGTTTAATCTACTTCATGAACTCTACAAGGCCGGACATAGCGGCAGGAGTAGGAGTCCTTAGTAAGTGTCTTAAGGATCCTAGAAAGAGAGATTGGGAGGCAGCCAAAAAGTCATGAGATATCTGGTTGGAACTAGAGAATTATGGTTGCATTTGGGAGGGGAGCACACTGATATCACCACTTTGGGTGATGCCAATTATGGGGATGCACCTATGATAAGATGCACTTCTGGATATGTTTTGTATGTGGGGGAAGGTGCTTGCTGTTAGAGCAGTAAGCAACAAAAGGTGGTTGCTCAGTCTACTATGGAGGCTGAGTATATGACTTCTTGTTCTCCTATAAAAGAACTAATGTGGGTGAAGTCATTGTTGCAAGAACTGGGATATATGAAGGAGGGAGTGCATGAAGTCTTTTGCGATAATCAAGCTGCAATTGCAATTGCAGCCAATCCAAAACACCATTTCAAAGCAAAACATATAGACATAAGATTAAGCTTCGTGAGAGAAAAAGTTGAAAATAAAATTTTAAATCTTGTGTATAGACCTGATAAAAAAATGGTGGTTAACATGATGAGCAAACGTGTGCCCTCTCCTCAATTAACATATTGTCGGGAAAAATGCAGGTTGAAAGAAAAAATAATATTAGACTAGAAAATAAGGGGAGTGTTGAAATAGATAGTTTTTGGGTATTTTCTAGGTCTTAATATATTAGCGGAAAAATAAACATGCAGGCAGCTTGTCTTCATCTCTTCTCTCTTACCCCCATACTTGTTGTAGTCACTGAAAAAGAGAGAGTGATGGAGCCATGGCCACCTCAGCTCCATAGACAGGGTTAAAGAGTGACCTTAAGTCACTCTCTACAAAAAGGTTGAGTCCAACAGGACTCGAACCCCCGACTGGTAGATCGTGGCGTAGCCGTCCGCTCTAACCAGTCTGTCGTAGATGTTCGCTAGAGTATATAGGGTGTGATTCATATTTAAAATATGTTTTGTCCACTAAACCGATTAACGGAAATGTAAATGTAACATCATAGAACAGGTTAAATTCAGTGCGGACTGGATCTCGCACAAAACAAATGAATCTGACATTTGTTTCGACGGACAATATTTAATGTCGGTTCATATCCAACGGCATACGTCTTCGCTAAGATCCCTGAAAGGTCACTTTGGCGTTTTATGACGTGGTATGACCTGAAGCCACGTGGAGAGATGACATTCTTCGTGGGAATTCCAAGGAACGTACGGACGAGTGAAAAGCGGACACGCGTCTGCTTAATAGCCTTGTCGTACATAGGTTGTACAAAAGGTACATCGACAGTAGTACTTTTTGGTACGGTACAGTAATCTGATTGGTTTGTACTTTAGTAGATAGAAGTTATTAGAGGGAATCAAGACTTAGAAAATTTTGGTAGGTAGTCACCTCTCCCTTTGAGAGTTTTTGCAAATTGGCATTTTTACTGCCTCATAACTTATCGCTTGGTTAGGCGTTTTCAGAGATTCTTTTTCCTACGGACTCAGGGGAGTCTACGCTGCACAAGGGTGCAGTTAGATTGTCTACTTGTCTGCTTGGGTAGCAGTGGTTGCCATTGAAAGTGGGTTAGTTAATAACAATCTAGAGGCTTCTTGAATTCTGTAGTCCAATGGAGGACACAGAATTACACATGCGTGGCACGCCACCATGTATTCCACCTCTATCGAACTCAAAGTCACGATTGGCTGGAGACGCCAACTCTTTGAGATCCCCACCCCACCAAACAGGAATTCATATCCAAACGTGGATTTTCTCGAATAAAAATCCTCCTCGCAGTCAACATCACAATACCCCACGCAATCCAACAGTTGTCTTGCTGATTGAAATAAATGGTCGATATTGATTGTACAAACCATTAGCAAAATATATGTTTCACGACCTCCCAATGCCATTTCTTTGGCGATTGGCAATATTGACAACATAGTTGAAATGACCACCGAAACATCGTGCCGCATGCCAACACTCAAGTACATTGGAATCCTAATGGCGTGCGATACGGAACATCCATCGTCATTTTTCCGCGAACCTTCAAAATTAAAATTTCACATTCATATGCATTGAAACAAATTTTGCATCAAACATAGAGAACCACGCTAAAACCTCATTACAATATTCCACCAAACTCAACTTTATGTCCAAGTTCTCATAGGGTATCACCTCAATCCCTTAAAGGTATTTTACTTCGCTTAGTTTCGTCACTTTGAAGTAAAGACTTCGATGCAGTTGCTATTTGGGGTTCAGTACCTGACTATCCGACGTCATTAAAACGTCATCGACGTACATTGAGAATATGATTTGATTAACTCTTTCTCCTTTTGAGTGCACATTTGAATCTGAAATCGTATGCTTGTAACCAAAGTTCAAAATTACTTTGTGAAGACGCAAGTAGGAGTTATGTGGCGCATGCTTCAAACTGTATTGGCATTTGCGATGGCCCTATACTTACCTTCCCGTGATATCACCGTTCTAGTAACTTTATATAAATCTCCTCTTTAAGATCTCCATTCACAAAAATTGTTTCAACATCCGTTTGGTGGATGTGTGTTTTTCTCACTGATGCAATCGCAAGAATTATCTCTAAAGAGTCAAACTCAACAACCAGAGTATAACCCTTTGTGTAATATACCCTTATGTTGAAATGTAGTACAAACTAGCCTAGATTTGTACTTCACTACTTCACCCAATGCACCAATTCTAGTTTTGAAGACCCATGCATCAATCCCCTTCTTTCCATCCGGTATGGTTACCTCCTAAAATGTCTGATTTTCCACAAATGATTTATACTCTTCTCATGTCTACTTCCACTTAGATTGTCAATCACACAAAAGTTTTGCCTTAGTGTATGACATGGATTGTCGACCAAGTATTTGCACATTAATTTCTATAAGAGGTATGTTGTCTCCTTAGAATCGGGGATGAAATAATGTGAATTAAAATTGAAGCCACCAATTTTGTTGTAAGAGAGCCGATTTGATTTTTTTCCTATCTTTTTTCGAGTACTCTTTCCAAAAAATGAAATTGTTCCACATTTTTCTCCTACTCCTCCACATTTTGGGAGCTGGACTTTGAACTCAAAGATTGCTTTGGACATTTATGTCAATGTCCAGTTTTACCGTACCCTAATTTGAATCGAATTTCTCCTTTTTGACATTGACATTGGATTGCAACTCCTGATCTTGAACAGAATCCTCGTTTGTGCGAGAAACGTGCGACATCGTCCTCCTCATAGAAATCACGCTTTTTTTTTAGTTCGGTCGATTTCTGATAACTAAATTCAAATCCTCATGAAAATTGACATTACACGGTTTTTGCACAATGCCACGGACTGGATCAAATACCCGGTAAAGATTTCCCTTTGAACTATAGTGCACAAATATTTCGGGCCAACTCCACGCCGCAAATTGACCTTCCTTTTCGCTTGGTCCACATAAACCGTAGCTCGACACCCCCAAATTCGAAGGTGATGGAGCATTAAATTCCTCCAATATAATAATTCAAAAGGTGTTTGTCACCAGAAACCGAAGTAAGTCTCCTATTACAAAAATTAGTTAGACGAGAGGATTGTTGCTCCCCACAATAAAATGTTACGACCGTTGGAATGAACCATCGCACTTAGCGTTTCTTTCAAAGTTAAAATTTTCCTTTTAGTTACTCTATTAGATCCATATTTTATTTCAATAGTTAATGAAGAAAGCCACATCATCCCGAAATATTAAAAACAACTATGGCGCGCCATGTGTGATCGTGCGCCTCCAAAAAACCTCCAAAATTCTATCACCTATCGACGGAAAAATGGACAACACTGAAACACTCTAATTTGGAACAAGGACCAAAAATGGCTACACGTCAACCCTAAGGAAAGGAGCAATTCATGCATGCACTCGAATCTGAACCGTGTAAAAAATGTTTTGATCAGACGGCCGCATTGTAGCCGCCACGCGAAGTGAGCTTTTGGCGTCATTTGGAGATAGCGTCACGCGGTGCCACGTGGCGCCACATTATTTGATACCGGAGAAGATGGGAGGAGGAACCATGGCTCCCGATTTGACAGGTGTCACCTGGAAGACCATGTTGTACAATAGCCGTACAATAAATACATCTCCTATTGTACCTTCTTGTACTATATAGTGTTCGTATTGGACTAGGGTTTAGTAGTAGGTAGTCGTGAGTAGACAGACCAAGACTTAGTGATATTTAGGTACCTCTCTCTAAGAGAGCTTGTAACTATAAAGGTCATCTTTGACCAACTATAACTTACTGCTCAAGGGAGCAAATTCAGTGATTATTTTTCCTTTGACTTAAGGGAGTCT
Source organism: Zygnema cylindricum (assembly GCA_037447655.1). Taxonomy (NCBI): domain Eukaryota; kingdom Viridiplantae; phylum Streptophyta; class Zygnematophyceae; order Zygnematales; family Zygnemataceae; genus Zygnema; species Zygnema cylindricum. The sequence continues at coordinate 15,203 of JBBHKE010002121.1, read as the reverse complement.
TGTCCTCACAGGGGTGCGGGTGGTCAGAATATTTGTGTGCCTGGGCGGCACTTTTTCAGTGGGAAAGTGGAAGGGGCAAATATTTTCTTACAGGCTTAACATAGGCTGCTCATTCTGTGGGTCAATGAAGACCACATAATTTAAGGTTATGGGCCCACCCTCTAGGGTGCCCATATTTGATGGATCAGACTCTTTGTATTGGGAAATGATGATAGAGGGAGAAATATTTGGGAAGCATCTATGGGGCATGGTGTTTGGACAAATTCGATGCCCACCTCCACGTGGGTTTGGAGGGACACGTTTTTCTAGCACCTCCGCCTCTACAGTTGGTAGAACTACTGCCATCATCACCTAGGATGAAGATGAGGAAGGAGAGGAGATTTTCATAGAAGGAGACAAGGGAGGAGTTGCAACTCAAGTGACACCATTGGCGAAGGCGATACCGGCAAGAACACTACCAGCAACAGTGACTAGAGTTCAAACCAAAAGATCTAAGTATGAAAAGTGGAACTAAAAAGACAAGGTTGTTAAGCTCTTAATTCTTAAAAGTGTAGCAAAGGGCATTGCCATTCCCCTTATGCATGTCAAATCTTCATCTCAGTTTTAGATATCACTAGTTAACAAATATAAGAGTGGATCATTGTTGCAACTTCAGTTGGTAGAAAATAAGATTGCAGCTTATACTTATAAAAGAGGAAGTATAAATAATTATTGTAATGATTTAGGAGCATTATTTGGAGAGTTGGAGATGCAGGTAACTCATGGTCTAAGAGACAAAGAGTGAACACATTAATGATGAAACTACCTGAAAAGTATGAGAATATCATTAAACGATTGCAAGACATAGGAGATAGCAATTGGAATTGGGATGGCATAGTGGGAATGATTTTAGTGAAAGAAAGCACCATAGAGCTTATGAGAGGGAGTCCAAGTGTTCAAGCATTGTTTGCAGGAGCTGACTAGCAGAAGCGTGATGAGGAAAGAGGGAAAGATCCCTGTCGAAACTTTGGTGGAAGAGGATAAGGAGGTGGTGGATTTGATAGACATGGGAGAGGAACTTCTCGAGGAGGATTATGTCACTTTTGCAAGAAACCGGGACAGTATATGGTAGATTGTGTCAAACTTGCAGATCTTTGATTGAAAGATGGTCAAGAAACCTCAAAGGATGGAGGAAAGAAAAAGGCTTTCCCGACTCAAGTTCATAATGACGAAGTGGAAGAAAAAACTGAACTAGAAGAGGAGCTTGAGGAGCTTCTTTTTAATCCGAAAAGCACTAAAAAGCATGTCGACATTTCACGGAGACAAAAGTGTGCTTTCGGAGGTATGAGGGATCCAACGGAGGAGGGGTGGATCATAGACCCAAGGGCTTCAATGCGTATGTGCAAAGATAAGCGGTGGTTCACTAAACTAAGAAAGATCCCAACAGTTGAGATAGAGTACGAAGATGGTAGGGTATAAACCACAAGTCTTGTTGGAACTGTTGACTTCAAGGTTCCAGTTGATGGAAAAGCCTCAATTGTAACACTCTCAGACGTTCTTTACATTCCACCGCTTAGCAAGAACCTAGTCTCAACATTTGTCCTAGATGAAAAGGAGTTTGAAACGGGAACTAGGAAAGGAATCTTCACAGCAAGCTTTGATAATGAGGTTAATTTCATAGCTGAGAAGGGCAGTCAAGGAATGTTCAGAATTGTCCTTTGCAATGATACAATGTTCTCTACGCGTGTGCAAGTGAGATGATGCTTTGGCATAAAAGGTTGAGGCATGTGCATCTAGATAGATTAATGAAAATGAAGAAAAAGAGAATAGTGGAGGGTATTACTTTTGAAGATGATGAGACCTTTGATGATTGTAGTGGAAGTGACCAAGGGAAGATTCATAGACTTCCTTTTCCAAAGGCAACCACATTTTGGAGAGAGAAAGTATTAGATCTAGTTCACACTGATGTTTGGGGATCTGCTAGGTATGCTTCACATGGGGGGAAGAGATCGATGTTAACTATCACAGATGATTGGTCTAGATACACGAAGTTATAATTTCTCAGACATAAGTCAGAGGTATTAAGATGTTTTAAAGAGTATAAAGTATGGAGTGAAAAGCTACATGAAACCTCAATAAAAGAGATAAGAAGTGATAATGGGAAAGAATATACCTCACGGAAATTTGAAGAATATCTTAAAGAAGAAGGAATTCATCATGAGAAAACTGTTCCTTATAATCCGGAACAAAATGGAGTAGCAAAAAGAGTGAATAGAACTTTAGGAGATATGTCCAGAAGTATGTTAAGTGACAAGAGGATAGGGCTGCAGTTTTGGGATGAGTCTATGAACTATACTAATTTCATCAAAAATAGAGTCCTTACTTCAGCAAATAAGGAAGAAACTCCGTATGAGAGGTGGACAGGAAGAAAGCCTAATTTGTCTAGTTTGAGAGTGTTCGGAAGTCAAGATTAAAGTATGGATTCCGATAAGACTAAATGGAAGTTAGAGGGAAAAGGGAAACCAAGATATCTTGTAGGATATGATGAGAGCACAAAAGGATACCGGGTGTATGACTTGAAAAAGAGATATAATCTTGGTAAAACACATAGTGGTGATGAATGAAGTGAAGTCCATTGATCCATTCAAATATAATAAGGAAGTCAAAATCAGATTTGAAACGGATCAGTTTTCTGACTTTGACTTTGAAAATGAAGAGAAGGAAGATGGAGAAAAAGGAAAATCTGCAAATCTACCAAAGGAGGAAGAAAGGATAATATCCGAGGCAACGCCACAATACGAAGTGGAAACCGATGAGGATTTTGATGAGACACCGGAATTGGAAGATAGGGGAGCTGAAAGTCTTACTAAACGAAACCCAAGAATGCCTTCCATACGGGCTTATGATTTTGAAAGGGGAAGAAGAAGTAGTAAATGACTTCAAGAAAGACAATTAAATAACCAACTCACAAAGATGTCTCACCCAAATGAACCTCAGACATACTTAGAGGCCATAAACACCCCAAAAAGTAGGCGGTGGATCACAGCTATAAATGAAAAAATTGCCTCTATCATGAAAGCCAATACATGGAGTTGGTAGATTGTCCACCGGACCGAAAACCGATCGGATGTAAGTGGGTTTTTAAACTTAAATTAAACCCCAATAATAGCATTGAGAGGTACAAAGCTAGGTTAGTTGCAAAAGGTTATACTCAGAAAGAGGAGATAGACTACAAAGAAACCTTTGCACCTGTAGTCAGATTTCCTTCTATTATAATCCTTTTAAGTATAGCCGCAGCACAGGATATGGAACTACACCAGATGGATATTTAAACGGCCTTTTTGCACGGAGAGTTGGAAGAAGAAATTTACATGAGGCAACCGAAAGGATTCGTGGAAAGTGGGGAAAAAAGCAAGGTTTGTAAATTGATAAAATCACTCTATAAACTTAAGCAAGCCCCGCGACAATGGAATATAAAGCTAGACAAATTTCTGACCGGTTTGGGGTATATCAGAATTAGTCAGATCACTCTAAATATTTATTTGAGGATGAGAATGGAGTGATATTTATTGCTATTTATATGGATGATTTGTTGGTCTTAAGCAAGTCCTTAGATAAAATTAACAAACTAAAACAGGATCTTAAAAGCATTTTTGATATGAAAGATCTCGGCGAAGCAAAGTATATTTTGGGAATTTAGATGGAGAGAGATAGAGGGAATAGAATTATAAGACTCACTCAAAAAGAAGCAATCGGTAATTTGCTAGAAAAATTTCAGATGGAAAAGGCAAACGGATGTACTACTCCCATGGATTTGAAAAAAGTGTGTGAGGGGAGTGAAGAGAGAGGAATATTGATCATTAATGATGAGATGGATCAGATAGAAAGAAAATTTATGGAAAATTTCCCTTATCGGGAAATTGTAGGCAGTTTAATTTATTTTATGAACTGTACCTGTCCGGATATAGCTGCAGCTATAGGTGCCCTTAGAAGAAATCTAAATGAACCAAGAAAGAGAGACTGGAAGGCAGCCAAAAGGGTGATAAAGTATCTGGTGGGGACAAGGGAATTCTGGTTGCATTTGGGAGGAGAGCACACTCACATCACCACCTGGAGTGATGCCAGTTATAGAGATGTGCCTTTAAGGCGGTGTACGACTGGATATGTGTTGCAAATTGGATCCGGTGCATGTTGTTATAGTAGCAAGCAACAAAAAGTAGTTGCTCAGTCCACTATGGAGACTGAATACATGGCTTCTTGTGATGCCACCAAAGAACTAATGTGGGTTAAATCTCTTCTTGAAGAACTTCGGTTCATGAAGTTTGAAACTCAAAATGTTTTTTGTGATAATCAAACTGCTATCTCTATTGCAGCTAATCCGAAACATCACTTCAAAGCTAAGCATATGGATATTAGACTAAGATTTGTCAAAGAGAAGGTAGAAAATAAACTTATTTAACTGGTTCATAAAACTGATAGAGAAATGATTGTAGACATGATGATAAAAACAGTGCCTTCCCTTAAGTTGATTTATTGCAGATAAAACTGTGGATTAAAATTAAAAAGTGACTAGGAATTAAAAAGAGTGTTGATAAAAGGTAATTAATAGTTCACTTCTCTATTTTAATTTTACTTTAAAGAAAGAGAGTGAGGATCAAAGGCATGCCATGGCTGCCACCATATTTAGAAAGTGGCAGATTTTGAAGTGGAGGATATTTTACTAAAATGTTACCTAAGTCCAGATTTGATTCTCGGTCTGTGAAATAGTATGTAGACGTAAGCCTTATCCACTAGGAATTTATCGAAAAGATACACGTGACGGGTTTCAAAGATATATAAACATTAACGCAACAGCTAATTAACAGCAGACTAACCTAAAAGAGCAATTCATGCATGCACTCGAATCTGAACCGTGTAAAAAATGTTTTGATCGGACGGCCGGCATTGTAGCCGCCACGCGAAGTGAGCTTTTGGCGTCATTTGGAGATAGCGTCACGCAGTGCCACGTGGCGCCACATTAATTGATATGGGAGAAGATGGGAGGAGGAACCATGGCTCCCGATTTGACAGGTGTCACCGGTAGACCATGTTGTACAATAGCCGTACAATAAATACATCTCCTATTATACCTTGTTTTACTATATAGTGTTCATATTGGACTAGGGTTAAGTAGTAGGTAGTCGTGAGTAGGCAGACCAAGACTTAGTGATATTTAGGTACCTCTCTCTAAGCGAACTTGTAACTATAAAGGTCATCTTTGACCAACCATAACTTACTGCTCAAAGGAGCCAATTCAGTGATTCTATTTGCGTTTGACTTAAGGGAGTCTTGTCCTTGTCGTGCATGTGTCAAATAACATGAAGGTGCATGCAATATCATCAGCTGCGCTCAACTTAAACTCAAATAATAGCGAGATATCGTAAACAAAATAAAACACAAAAGTAAAAATGGATAAATACAACAACAAGGGAGGTGGAAGGAAAAGAAAGGTCAACGACTTAGCTGGTTATGGTTAGGTCGGTTTATTCCCCCCCCCAGCTCTTTAGCCGGCAGAGGAGCTGGCCAACACGACCGGTAGCTCGCGACATCCGTGGCAAAACCAGTGACCGTCCGGAACTGCCAATAAAGGTGGCACCAAACACTCCATGTGAAACCCCTGATTGCAATGATCACAAAGTAACATGGTAGTTTCCCCGTCCGATCGATGACAATTCAGTCATGGGAATTCCGAGGAACGTATGGACGAGTGAAAAGCTGACACGCGTCCACTTAATAGCCTTGTCGTACATAGGCAGTACAAAAGGTACACCGGCTAATACTTTTCGGTACGGTACAGTTATCTGATTGGTCCGTACTTCAGTAGATAGAAGTTATTAAAGGGAATCAAGACTTAGAAGATTTTGGTAGGTAGTCACCTCTCCCTTTGAGAGTTTGTACAAATTGGCATTTTAACTGCCTCATAACTTATCGCTTGGTTGGGCGTTTTGAGAGATTTTTTTTTCCTACGGACTCAGGGGAATGGAGGCTTGAGAGGGGTGCAGTCTGATTGTCTACTTGTCTGCTTGGGTAGCAGTGGTTGCCATTGAAAGTGGGTTAGTTAATAAGTATCCAGAGGCTTCATGAATTGTGTAGTCCAATGGAGGACACAGAATTGCAAGAAGCTAGCACCTAAAGCAATTGAGGGGATATTAGTCAGATATGACGAACAATGCAAGGCCTATCGCATTGCAAACAGAAAGAAAAAAACAATCATAATTACCGAAAACGTTAAATTTGGAGAATTGTTGTAGACAGAAGACTGTGGGAGCCACAGGAAACAAATTGACAACTCACCCTCAATGTGGTCTTTAAGTGATGAAGAAATTGAGCATGATACCAAGGCAACAGAGGATGCCGAATCAGAAAGCGAGGGAGATTAAACACCTTTTTCACCAAAGACCCCTGAGCTACCTGCAATAGAATAATAACCAGCCGGTAACGAAGGCGTTGTAAGACAAGAAAAGGACACCACTTTGACTCAAGGAATCGAAACTCAGGCAGAGACAGCTGCAGAATAATGCGAGCGTTCTAAGTAGAGAAAGAAAAGGAAAGGAGACTAACCCCTCACCCATGACCAACGATCGAAGCGGTAGGTGAAGACGTCCTCCCCAAAGACTTTGTGAGTGGTTAGATACCTCAAAGGCCCCAAGGAGAAAGTTCATCGGGATGGCTCACGCTAAGGAGCCCACAAGCCTCAAAAAGACATTATTTGAAGAAGACAGTGACAAGTGGAAAACAACAGTAAATGAAAAGATGTCCTCCATTATGAAGAACAACACATGGACTCTCGAGGATCTGTCACAAGGAAGAAAAGCAATGGCAGTAAGTGGACATTCAAGATCAAGCAAATGCAGATGACATAATTGAGCGTTATAAGGCGAGACTAGTTGCAAAGGGGTATACGCTCTTAGGAAGGAATCGATTACCAAGAGACTTTTGCTCCAGTTGTCAAGTTCACACCCGTTCGAGCTCTGCTTGCATTTGCAGCCACCCTGGGGATGGAGGTTGAGTAGATGGATGTTAAAACCGCCTTTTTTCATGTCGAAATCGAGGAGGAACTTTATATGCAACAACCGGAGGTCTACAAAAATCCAATGACCCAAACAAGGTTTACAAGTTATCTAAAGCTCTATATGTACTTAAAGAATCCTCGAGGTCTTGGAACTTGAAAATTGATCAGATGCTACAAAGCAAAGGTTTCATTAGAATTCAGTTTGACAACTCTGTTTACTATCATGAGGAATTGAACATCATCATTGCTATCTAGGTAGACGATTTAATGATAGTTGGGGAAACAAAAGACAATATATCAAAAATCAAAAAGATGTTATCTAATTTTTTCGAGATGAAAGATCTAGGTGAGATAAAGTACGTCCTTAGAATCGAGGTAATTAGAAAGAAGGAGGAGAAAACGATTCAGTTGTGACAAAGAAAGTACATTGGAGAGTTACTCACCAAATTTTGTCTACAAGACGCAATGCAGTTTCAACTCCACTCGAGTTAGGGGAGAAGTTTATCGAGGAGCTTTCCAAATATCAAGATTCTCCCATAGAGGCACTGTATCGAGAGGCAGTGGGATAACTCATCTACTCCAAGAATTGCACCCGCCCAGATATCGCCACAGCCAGCGGGGTTATGAGCAAGTTTCTACAACGACCAGGGAAACATCATTGGTTAGCAGTGAAAAGAGTTCTCAAATATTTAAAATGAATAATAAATTACACTCTCACCCTTGGCGAGAAGCACAACAATATTGAAATACATGCAATCACTGATGCTGACTTGGGAAGGGACTTCAGCAGCAGAAAATCAACCACCGGATACCTTTGCAATATTCGCGATAAAAGCGTGAGCTGGAGTTTGAAGCTCTAAAAGACAGTCGCCCTCTCTACCATGGAAGCATAATATTTGGCGGCAACCGCCACATTGAAGGAGGTTCTATGGCTAACGCGATTCTTTAACGAACTCGGATTTACACAATCAAGGAAAAATCCAATTTACTTAGATAGTCAGAGTTGCCTTGCCTTGATTAAGAATCCTATCAATCATCCCAAGACAAAACACATCTCGATGAGATACCGCTTTATCAAAGATATCACTACTGTGGAAACAAGGGCCTTTTATTACATGCTAGATAAGGAGAACGCTGCAGACATGCTTACTAAAGCAGTCGTCATTAACACGTTGCTCCTATGTGCATGAAAAGCAGGTTTAAAAGATGGAAAGTTCCTTGAAGAGGAAAAAATTTCAAAGTCTAAAGAGAAGGAAGAGGAAATTCCTAAGTCTAAGGAAGAGGAGGAAAATTTTAAGTTTATGGTGAAGGAGGGAGAAAAATTTAAGACCACGTAAACATTTACATAGTGACATTGGAGGATCACCTCGAAGCAATATATATTCGATGTCCGGATTTCAATCGTCGCATTAATTGGTGGACTATTTCCATACCTAGTCCTGAGCATGTCGTCCACGAGGTACTTCAGCGGCAGCACACTTAACGTGACTTTATTTTTGACTAATCGAATTTGTGCAGGTGTACTTTTTTTTTAAATTGGTCATGCACGCTATTGTGGCACTTACGGATCACCACATCTGTTTTCAAACGATCAAGTACGGACCAAATTTATGAAACACGACGAAACTCACCTTTATGGAAGTGACGTCAAAGTTCAAATTGTTTCGGAAATGTACCAGACGACTCTATCACGCGCCGCTGGGTTTCGATTGCTGAAGTTTTCGTCACATTTCAAGGAAAGTTCGCGGTCAACTATGGTCCTAGTCAAAGCTACAGAAAAATCGCCGCAGAATCGGACGGGAGTGTTGTTTTTAGTGCGACTCTGGGCAATTATTCGATTCGGTATATAGCGTTTTCGGCTTCACTATAAATTGAACCGTTCCCACTTTGACACACGATATTTGGGGTACACTATTTTGGGTGGGTATGTGTGTCAGAGCCTCTACAGGTGCACTATTGTAGGAGCATTATTGTAGGTTGTCAAATTAGACACGTGGCATATATTCATACGACTGCCACTTAGATTCTTTACATGCTCTTAGGCTTAAGTAGTTTTTTTTTGCAAACATAGAATTATCATTCATAGAGAGGAAAGATCGAGACAAGGCTTTCTTGATTGGTACAAAACTATGCGGATTTACAATCGTACTCTTCCTACTTTCTTTAAAAGACTTCTAAAAGCCTCCACCTATCTTGTTTACATGTGAATGCCTATTCTCTCTCTCTCTCTTATCTTGTTTGATTCTCTGCACTTTGTAACAAATCTGAGCTTGGACTTGAGTTTCCTCTGCTAGATTAGACATCCGTGGTCCTAAGTCTCTTCATAATTACTTGAAATGGTCGATTCTAGTTTTCATGTTATGGGCCCACATTCCAATCTCGACAAGTTTGATGGCGCGAATTATCAAATCTAGAGATGTCAGGCTTCAGCAACCCTTGAAGAGAGAGGCTGTTTGGGTATCGTCACCCGTACAGAGTTGCGTCCTGTCCTTACAGACGTAAACAACATCAAAGCTGATCAGAAGAAATCAGTGGCGAAATGGGATGCGAAGGAGATGAGAGCAAAGAATACTTTGATTATAGGTCTTGCCGATAACCAACTTCGCAATGTCACTCGCTGCAAATCTTCTGCAGAAATTTTGGAGTCACTCACGATGACTCAGAAACTTTATGGAATGACTGCACGAATCAAGTTTGGCAAATTACTCATGACCCCTATCTGCCAAGAGGACACATTGATGGAGGCTTACACCTCATATTACGCTAACCTCTTGGCCGAAGCCGCACTGTGGGTTTTGTTCTTCCCACGGACACCAAGATCACACTCCTCATGCAGTCCTTTCCCGTTCAATACAAACCCATAGTCACGTGGCTTGATCGATCGGACCAAACAACATGGAAATGGAATGAGGTTGTCGAAGCTCTCATGAAAGACGAGTTCAACACTCAAATCATGTCCAATTGTGAGCTCAACGGAGAGAGCTCCGCGTCTACATCTGGAAAGGGGAGATTTCCCCACAAAGAGAAAGTCAAATTAGAGAGTCAAAATCGAGACAAAAAATACAAGAAGTGTTTCTACTGCGACAAGCCTAGACACTTCATCTCTGTTTGCCGAAAATAAACATATGACAAGCAGCACGACAAGGTTGACAATCGAAGATAAAGAAGGGAAAAGGAAAAGGGAAGGAGATCGTTCAGTTGCAAGCCATGATGATGTCTGTTGTTCAACAACCACCGGTGCAGGTGGAGGAGCAGCAGTAGTAGTAGAAGTACACATGATACACTCTCACAAGCTATCAAGAATCCTATCAAACAGCTCTTTTACAGTGCTCACAAAATCTTATAAAAGCATCCAAACCTCACAAAACTCAATCAGAATATAGAGTAGCATAAACACTGACAACTCCTAAAGTTTCAGCACAATTGACGTGACAACACACAAGATATAATACTTAGATGTTTCCCAAAAACTGTCTGCAGTTTACTACTTAGAAGTTTGGATACATAAAATGCTATAAGTCCTAAGTCTTATACTCTTGGTGTTATACCGCCGATATAAGTGTACTTGAGAGGTATGTCCAAAATCAACCCACCTACTGAGATCTACGTGTTTCTAATCCTGCCAACCCAATCTATCATCGTATAGTCAATATTACTCAGAATCTATATTAAGTGATTGTACCAATACTTGTCAGTTAAGTCATTTGTGATACTCTTATGAATCTTGTTCATTGACTTGATTCATATGAATCGCAGCTGCATTGTCTTTTACCGAATCATATCGAAGATAACAAACATTGCGTTGTCTGTACGGATCATATCTAAAGTAACCGCAGCTGCATTTGTCCTGTCTGTGTCACAACTTCTCTATTGCGTTGCTCTTGTCTGCATAGAAGCTGCGGTGTTGCGCTGCTCTATCTTCATAGCAGCTGGGTTGGCCTATACTGCACTCAAGTGATGTCCTTGTGAACTTACGTTACAGATTACTACCTTTGTGTTGTCACACTAATTTACTAAGACTTAAAGTTTTCCAAAATCAACACTCCCCTAAAACTTTAGGCTCACTGTATCAACGCAGTTGCGTTATCCAAGCTGCGCAACTACGATGTCACACTTAGCGCAACATGGCAGCATAGCAGCGCAACATAGCAACATAGAAGCGCAGAAGACGAACTAGTCACCTAGTCCCACTACACCTTGATTATGGACTAGCGCAGCATGGCAGTATCGCAGTGGAGCTAGTTATCTATTCACCCAATCCTACTGCATCCCTACAATACTTTAGCTTGTGAGCAGGAAGAGCTTTAGTAAGCATATCAGCAACCATTCTTGCGTCTTGCAGATAGCATAATTTGATAGCCCTAGAGAACACTTTTTCTCTACAAAATGTAATTGTACATCCATTTGCTTAGTCTTGAAGTGATGACTTGGGTTAGAGGCAATGGCAATGGCAGCCTGATTATCACACCAGATCACTTGCGGCCCAACCTGCATGTATCCTAATTCTGGCAACATGGATTTTACCCATAAGAGTTCTTTGAGGGCCAAGCTTGCTGCCATATATTGTGACTCCATTGTCGAGTGCGCTGTAACCTTTTGAAGTTTGCTGCTCCTACAGCACGTTCTGTTCCCAATTCGCAAAATGAATCCCGTGGTGGATTTCCAGCTTGGCATGTCGCCATAGCTTCCATCACTCCACGTTTGCACCTTCACTCCTCCTCCGCCTAGTGTGAGTTTTAGGTCTTTTTTTCCTGCCAAATATCTTAAGACTCTCCTTGCTGCATCAAAATCAGTTTTCTCCGATTTTCTAGACTCTTGCTCAGTACTCCGACTGCTGCAGCAATGTCAGGACGGGTACAGTTCATGAAATATATTAAGCTTCCCACTATCTGTCTGTAAGGTATTTGTGTCATATAATTATTCTCCCTTGACTCTAAATACTCGCTAACAATGGCACGTGGTTTTGTCTCTTCTCTCTGTAGCTTCTTCTGAAATTCCATTGGAGTTAGATATCCTTTTGCCCCCCGCATTCCGTATTCATCTAACATGTTTTCAATAGCCTCTTTTTAAGTCAATTTTATTACTTTCTTATTTCTGTCCCTCTCTACTTGAATATCCAAAATATTCTTTTGCCTCACCGAGATCTTTCATCTCGAATCGTGAGTTTAGAGCAGTTTTGATTTTGTCAATTTCAGCCATTGATTTGTTGATTAATAGTAAATCATCTATATACACCGCTATATACACTATCCCATTTTCACCTTTTAGAACGTAGACAGAGTGATTAGAACTTATCTGTTGAAATCCTAGGCTAGTCAAGAATTCATCAAGCTTCAGATTCCATTGGCTGGGGGCCTATTTTAGGCCATACAAAGATTTTAGCAACTTGCATACTAAGTGCTCTTTTCTTGGTTCTGCATATTTTTCAGGTTGTTGCATGTAAATAGTCTCCTCTAGTTCTCCATGCAAAAATGTTGTCTTTACATCCATCTGATGTATTTCCATATCCTCTATAGCAGCTAGGGACAACAAAATCCTAACAGTCGGAAATCTTACAACCGGAGAGAATGTTTCATCAAAATCGATTCCTTCCTTTTGATTATAACCCTTCGCCACAAGTACGGCCTTATATCGTTCAATGGTGTTATCAGAATTTAACTTCACCTTGAATACTCATTTGCTGCCGATCGTTTTTGGGTATGGAGGAAGTTCCACAAGCTCCCCTGTTTGAGCCTCCATGATCGACTTCATTTCGTCATTTGTTGCCTCGATCGAGTGATTCCTCTCTGGTGAGGAGAAGGCCTCTTGGATGGTTAAGGGCTCCCCTGAGGATGCCGAGTAGGCAAAGTGAGAGCTTGCTTCTAGGCGGGTGCTGGATCTTCTTCCCCTTGAAAATTCTGAGGCTAAGATCGTCAGATGACCCGCATTGCGCTGATTGCGCTGGTTGCTATCCGTGTGTATTGACTGCTGTTGGTTCAGGTGGAACTAAACTTGTTGAGGAATTTGGAGAGAGTCTGACTCTGGAGTCACTACCGGAGAAAGTTGCACCTACAGGACAATTTTTTGCATGCAATCTAAAATGACATACTCTTGTACTTTTTGGTGCTTTTGCTGCTCTTTCATTTTAAATAAATCTATCGAGTCTTGTTCATCTTTGACAATGATATTCCTTGCTACAACTATTTTCTGCTTCTCAAATACAAAGATTGTGTAACCTTTAGAGTGATCATCATATCCTAACAAAATACCCGGTAATCCCTTCGGTTCCATTTTCCATCTGTTCGAAGACGTATCTAAGATTAAGCATTGAATACCAAAGACTTTGAAATGGCTAACATCTGGTTTGCTACCTATCCAGATCTCATAAAGAGTAGAGTCTACCAATCTTGATCCTATCATATTCTTAATATAAACTGCACAATTTAATGCCTCAGCCCAAAATTTTGGATCCACATTTTTATTTGCAAGCATCGACCTAGAGCTCTCCGTGAGAGTTCTATTCAATCTCTGCAACACCCCATTTTTTTTTGGTGAATATGGAACAGTCAACAGATGACTTATACCTTCCTCGAGGAAAAAGGTTTCAAACTCTTTTGATGTACATTCACCACCATTGTCCGATCTGAGCTGCAAAATAGGTAAATTATGAAGTTTTTCAACCTATGCTTTATAGTGTTTAAAGTGAACAAACACTTCACTCTTTTCCTTCATAAAGTATACTTTTGTAAATCTGGATAAATCATCTGTGAAGGTGACCATATATTTCATCCCCCCGGCCGATGGAACCTTCGCAGGACATAAAACATCCGAGTGAATTTGTTGTAAAAGTTTTGTTAACCGATGCTCAGAGTCTTTAAGAAATGGCAGTCTTTGGATTTTTCCTAAAGCGCAACCATCACATGTTTTGACCGGCTGATGTGTGATTGATACACCCTCTATTTTCCCAGCAAGTACCATTTTTCTGAAACTATCATAGTTTACATGGCCTAATCTTTTATGCCACAACTCATCTGAAGGCAAAACACTGGAGTACAGAACATCATTCACCTTGGTATCAACCATATCTATTCGGTACATCTTGCTATTATATCTAGTACCTGTAATTGTGACTTTGCCATTTTTGTAGAGTACAGAACATCATTCACCTTGGTATCAACCATATCCATTCGGTACATCTTGCTATTATATCTAGTACCTGTAATTGCGACTTTGCCATTTTTGCTAACAATCTGCCTACCATTTTTCAAATTAACCTCAAAGCCTTTACTCTCTACCTAGGACTTAGAAAACAGATTTTTCTTAAAGTCAGGCACAAATAAGACATTGTGAAGAGTTCTTTGAGTTGCTTTGCCTTCCACATCCCCTAGCAAAGACACATCACCCACAGCACGAGTCTGAACACTCATTCCACAATCATAATAAATGTTTTTCTCTGGCGTTGTTCTCAAATTTTTGAAGATGGCTTTGTTCGAGCACATGTGGGTTGACCCTCTTGTATCCATTATCTATCTAGGGTCCTTTGCGCCATCCATCGCTGCCGCCATAGCAAAGAGATCCGTGTCATCTTCCTCAGAAAATGTTAGAGTCTCGTCTTGGAGTGATGAAGAGGCTGAAAACACTGCATTTCCACGAGGTGGAGGCCCGGTGAAGTTTTTGTAAAACTGACTTTGTTGCCACCCTAGCCTATATAAATCTGTATCGTTAGCTTTTTTAAGCTTAGGACAAAATTTGTATCTATGACCCCTCTCACTACAATAAAAACATGCATTGTTGGATTGTCTATTTCCACTCTAATTAAACTGTCTAAGCTGATTAAACTGAATTTGTTGCTGATTAAACTCTCGTTTCCTCTCAAAGTCTGAATTAAAAGCCTCTACCTGCTCAACATTGAGAATATTAGATGTAGCTTCCTCCTCTAGTAAAATATTGATAGCTAACTGTAAAGTCCAGCTAGCTTTATCTTTCTGTTTGAGCATATCAAATGCTCCTTTCATACTACGAGGGAGACCCCGCATGAGCAATGCTGCCTGTTGAAACTTAGGAAACTCCCCACCTGCGCAAGCATGTACATCTACAAAGATGCAAAAATTGTTAGAATATTCAGCCATTGTACTGCCAGTGTATTTATAGTCCCAAATTTTTCCAGCCAAAAGGAGCTTTTTTGGACATTAGC
>JBBHKE010002120.1:0-10903 GCA_037447655.1 Zygnema cylindricum | reverse complement strand
TAGCTACCGAATACTTTAAGGTGTGAGATATCTGGTTTCCTTCCAACCCATCTCTCATAAGGTGTCAAACCTTTTACAACTGAGGTAAGGACTCTATTTTTAATGTAGTTGGCACAGTTCATTGCTTCTGCCCAAAATCTCTTTACTATTTTCTTGTCTGCTAACATACTGCATACACTATCTCCTAGTGTTCGATTCAACCTCTCAACTACCCCATTTTGTTCCGAATAATATGGTACAGTTTTCTTATGTTGCACTCCCTCATCTCTCAAATATTCCTCAAACTGGTTAGAGGTATATTGCCCCCCGTTATCACTCATTGCCCTCTTAATGGGGGTGTCATGCAACTCCTCAATCCAGGCTTTATATACTTTGAAGTTAGTAGATGCTTCAGACTTATTTTTCAGAAAGTAGACTCTATAGTATCTAGACTAGTCATCGGTTATTGTCATCATAAACCTCTTTCCTCCAACCGAAGGTACTTTTGCGAGACCCCAAATACATGTGTGGACCAAATCTAACACTTTTTCATCTCTATTTGTGGCGACTTTAGGAAAGGGAAGTTTGTGAGCCTTACCTTGAGCACAACCACTACAATCATCCATCATTTCATTATCCCCAAACTGAATGCCTTCTACTACCCCAAGCTTTTTCATTTCCCTCAAACTATCAAAATGCACATGCCCCAACCGCTTATGCCAAATCATCATTTTTGGAACACCAACATAATAAGCATTCTTCTTTTCATTACCCAGGTTAAGCCTAAACATTCCTTGGCTACCCTTATCTGCCAAGAAGTAAACTTCATCCTCATACTTAGCTGTAAAGACTCCATTTCTAGTTAAGGTATCAAACTCTTTGTCATCTAGCACAGACGTAGAGACAAGATTTTTACTCAGCTGAGGAATGTAGAGTACATCTGTGAATGAAAGTATAGAAGTCTCACCCTCCACTAGGAATTTCACATCTACTGATCCCACTAGATCTGTAGTAACCACTCTCCTGTCCCCATACTCTATCCCTATAGTAGGGATCTTTCTTAGCTTAGTGAAGAGTTCTTTATCATGACACATATGCATGGATGCACCTGAGTTGATGATCCATCCTTCTTGTGGATCTTCCCGAATTGCTCCAAGGGCACACTTTTGTCTCCGAGGGATCTCCTTCTCCTACAGACTCTCGTCAAGAAGAAGCTCCACTTCCTCCTCGGAGGACTCATCCTCGGTTTCTCTAGTCACTTTTGTAACCACAAGTGCCATTTTATTCCCTACGGAGGA
Source organism: Zygnema cylindricum (assembly GCA_037447655.1). NCBI lineage: Eukaryota > Viridiplantae > Streptophyta > Zygnematophyceae > Zygnematales > Zygnemataceae > Zygnema > Zygnema cylindricum. The sequence goes on along the minus strand of JBBHKE010002120.1, from coordinate 9,626 downwards.
ACCCCCTCCAAGGTTCTCTTGGAGCCTTAGATCCGACAGCTTGACACAATCTGCGATGAAGTGTCTTGGTTTTTTGAGAAAATGACAAAGACCCTTTGGGGGCCTTTGTCCTCAGAATTATCTCTTTCACCCTTGGAAGGTTTCTTCGGGTCCTTCCCCCATCGGTACCCTCCTGCTGATAGAGCTTGAATGCTCTTTCCTCCTCTCCTAATCTCCATTGTGTTTTCCTGTAGAAGTATCATCCTGACCATTGTGTTCCATTTCCATGAACTATCTCGCATTTCCTGTGCTCGGTACACTATGTTCTCGAACTCATCTGGTAACTTCATGATAAGGGTGTTAACTTTTATGTTCATTCTACCTATCCACCCGGCACTTTCCATCTGCATATACAAACAAGAAAGATCATTACAATAATCTAACATCTTTCCTCCTTTGTAAGTGTAACTAACTATCTTTTGCTCAGCCAACAGGAGCTCCTGAATAGTTCTAGCTCTATAGATCTCCACCAAACTCTCCTACAGCTCCTCGGCCTTGTAAAAGTGAAGGTGAGGGGGTGGCCAAACCTCGAGTGAGGTGTCTTAGAATGAAGTTCTTGGCAACCATGTTTAAGTCTTCCCACATTTGAGTATCGTTCTCCACGGTCTTCATGGCCGCTGATCCCAGTGCCATGGCAATAGGGGTGAGGGGTGTCTCCTTCCCTTCTCCCTTTTCAGACACACTGTCCTGCATGACAGTACAACCGTGAATGGCATGCATCACATCCCGCGTGGGTCGACGAAAAACACCAGCAAATGAATGACCATTACATTTGTACAGTATTTGTGACCACAATCAGAGAACAAACCATATATATTAAAAGAAATAATAAATAAATCTGCCCGAAAATAAACAAATTATTCCAAACACATGGACTTAGCCAGGAAAGAAAAGACAAAACAAGATCAGGTAAGTAAAGATGGAATCCCCTATTTGCGACAGTAGCCACTAGGCCCTGAAGTCATCAATATTCCCTACAGGAGTCCAATCAGCTAGTAAGAACCCTTCCTTAGCCGGATGAAAGAGCCGAGATAACCGGTATTCCTCTAAGGCCAGGCAAGGTGAGTACCATCCTGTACGGTCAACGTCCAGACAGCAAGAAAACACCAAGTCCACAGAAAAATCCACAAATCACAGCAAGTAAAAGATGGTCTGGAGGGAAACCTTGCACGTTGGCTTGCGCCGGTAGATTAGGTAAGGTCTTAGTACAAAGAGAAGGAGAAGCACAGAGACAATTACTAGCATGAAACTATGGGTCTGAAAAAGGAAAAACCCTAACTCAAAAACTAGCATGTCACTAAATATTTAGGTGAAAACCCTAAAATCACAAGGTTCGACAAATCCCGAGAAAAAGCCTGCCAGAAAACGACAACCTTCCAATGTTGGATTCCCGTACATAATTTGCAAAAGTTTTTATCTGGCCAAATGGCTATTTATCCTATGCTTTCCCTAATCTGTACGGTTACACTAATTCCTACATGTCTCTGAGCAGGCAGGCTTTTATGTTAAAACGCTGCCAGTTTCAAGAGACGACCGTTGCGTGGCCGCCTCAGACTGCCTTACATCTACACCTCGAGGATAAAAACCCTCCCTAAGCTAAGCAAAAATGATGCATGAACCTCCAAGGGTTCATGACTTCAGACACCTGTCAGGTTTGTGGCTGTTTGAATTCGTGACATCTGATGTCGTTCCGTGGTCCATTTCCACGCTGATTTTACATTGTGTTCCCGTAGTTCCGTACGAGAGTATATTTTGACCTTTTTCCCGTACGAATCTCTAGTTGTACCCTCGGGTATGTACCTATCACGTCACCAAAACTTCAATTAGTACATGATTTAATCACAATACGTGCTGACCACTTACGACATGACAGTTGTCGTGCATGACATACAACCGTGAATGGCATGCATCACATCCCGCGTGGGTCGCCGAAAAACACCAGTAAATGAATGACTATTTTATATGTATAGTATTTGAGACCAGAATCGGAGAACAAAGCATATATACTGCAAGAAATAATAAATAAATTTGCCCGAAAAGAAACAAATTATTCCAAACACATGGACTTAGCCGGAAAGAAAAGACAAAACAAGATCAGGTAAGTAAGGATGGAATCCCCCCCCCCACCAGCTCCTTAGCTTGCGGGGGAGCTAGTAAGGACAGCCGGTAGGTCATGACACCCGTGGCAAAACCATTGTCCAGCCAGGATAGTGTGCAGAGGTGGAACCAAACACTCTATATGGAATCCCATATTGCAATAGTCACAAAGAAGCATTGTTGTTTCCCCATCAGATCGTCGGCATAACAGGCACTCAGTGGCCCCGGTAATCGGCATCCGCCACGGTTCCATGCTGTGGGAAAGATCGGGTGGATAGCAGGTGGCACAATTCTTTGAATGCTCCCGCAAAGTTCGCGTGTCGACCCCTTTTAGGCTTAATAATCCATTCGGGTCAATTTTTGTTATCCTCGAGATGTTAGCTGAAACATCCGTGTCGAGTGTATCAAAAGTTTGTCGTCGCAAATAAACATAATCCCCCACCCGGAAGGGTTTTTGTTGTGGCCGGTTACTGCCACTGCTAGTTGTTGCAAACCGTAAGGATCGTGATGTTAGGCAATCTGCAAGTTTTCAAAAGCCATGGGCATTTCTCTAGCGAAAAGCAATGCTCAGTTAGTTAGTTCTTCCAAAAACAGAGAATCCGACATAAGAGGTAGAGGTAAGCTCGCGGCTTTCTGTACATTCCTACCTAGTAGTGGTTTTCGACCAAACAACACAAAATAGGGGCTGAAATTTGCCAGAGTGGCCTGTACAGACATGCGATAACCCATGACAATATATCCCAATGATTCATCCCACACCATAATCTGTTTTTCTAAGCAATGTTTATGCAAAACACGCTTAAAGGTTTGTACAGCTTTATCTGCCAAACTGTCTGCTTGAGGATGATCTGGGCTCTTCCGTCGATGATCGATTAACGCCTCGTCCAGCATCTCTTGAAATTCGCCATCGAACTCGGTTCCTTGGTCGGTAAGTACTTCTGCGGGGGCTCCATAACGGAGGAGCACGTGCTCTTTGAAAGTTGCGGTGGTAAGTTTGGCAGTTTTTTGAGAGAGTGCTACAACTTCCACCCATTTACTGAAATTCTCGATCATTATCATGATGTATTGTTTGCACCTCCGAGAAATGGGAAAGGGACCTGCAAGATCACACGACCACTTGTAAAAAAGACCAAGGGCTGAAGGGAGGTCTGTCGGTTAGAAAATGAAGTTCGTAGCTGGTCACATGTGCTACATTCCTACAACACAGCCGCCACATCAGCCTGTATGCCGGACAACCAATACCGTGCATGTACCAAACTCAAAGTCCGTTTGGTGCCGTAGTGTCCAAGGTCAATATGAATTTGGTTGATTAGTGATAGTCGTTGCGTCGGCCGTGGGACATGCTGGTGACTTCCATCTGAGAGAAGACGAATAAGTGAGCCCCCCATCTATAAATAACTTTGGTCTCTCTTACAAACACGCTCCTCTTCCATTGGTGGGGTGCCCGCCCGAAATAAATAAGTAGATAGAAAAATAATTAAAGCATTGTCCCGCCATGGATCGTGTTCAGTTTTGTGGTTTGTCAGTGCGGCAAAACTGTAAATCAAATGTGCTCCGGCTGATAAGGAGGCAATTGATACGTCATCAAAATCTTGTCGTACACCGTTATCATAGGAATGGGGCAAAGGGTTCTTTGAGAGGCCGTCGGCATTCAAACTGAAGAGCCCGAGTCGATGGATTATTTCCATGTCATACTCCGTAAAATAAGAGCCCAACGGGCTAATTTGCCGGATAACTTGTCATTGTTCATGAGCCAATGCAATGGTTGATGGTCAGTAAGAAGGGTAAAAGGCTTCCCATAGAGATAATGTCGGAAATGCACAATACCCCAAACTGCGGCAAGGCATTCTCCCTCGTAACTACTGTAATTTGATTCTGCTTTATTGTTGCTTCTACTGGCGTAAGCCACCACATACTCCTCACCTGTGAGTTCGCGTTGAGTTAGGATAGCGGCAATACGGGGCTTACCAAAGTCAGTCCGTAGACAAAACGGTAATTTATGATTTGGGGGACGGAGGATGGGAGCGGTAGACAATGCGTCCTTTAATCCCTGAAATGCCTTGATCTGAGAGGGTCCCCATGTGAACGGGACTGATTTCTTCAAGAGTTTATTTAATGGAGATGCAAGTGTGGTGAAACTAGGAACAAACCGCCGGTAATAATTGGCTAACCCTAAAAATGCACGCAGGCTAGTCAAATCAGTTGGAGCCGGTAGTTTATTAATTGCTTCCACTTTGACTTCTAGCGGAGTAATTCCCTCAGATGAGATAAAATGCCCAAGGTATGGGACCCCTTCGGCCCCAAAGGTACATTTGGCAGGATGACATTTAAGTCCCACTTTTTTTAATTCCTTCAACACCCACTCTATATGCAATGCATTTTCCTCTATAGAGGCTGAAGCGATGATTAGATTGTCAATATAGCAACGGGCAAACTTACACCCCCCGAAGACAAAGTCCATGACTTTCTGGAATACTGCCGGTGCATTCTTCAGTCCAAAGAGCATAACCGCCCATTCCCAACTCCCGTCACTACCCCAAAAAGCAATTTTTTGTCGATTTTTTTCCTCTATTTCGATTTGATTAAATCCCTGTCGCATATAGAGGATGCTAAAATATTTAGCTCCGCCCACGTGATCAAAAATATCCTCAGCCAACGACATTGGATGTCAGTCCTAGATTGTACGTGAATTCAGTTCTCGATAGTCCCCACACATGCGACGTTTTGTAAAATTCCCCTCCGCGTCATTTTTACGAGGCATGACGTTGGGTGCCGCAAAAGTGGAATCGAACCTATAAATCAGACCTGCATCTTCTAACTTTGCGCATCGTTTGTCTACAGATTCCCATTCGATTTCGGATAGACGATGCTTGGACTTAAATATAGGTCTGTCATCTTCCAAGTCAACAGACATTTTGTAAGTGGTGTGTCGACCTAAGTCTTTCATGGAGAAAGCAAATGCTTCTACGTTTCGGTTTATGACTTCATGTAACAGTTCGTGTTCAATTTTGGTTAGTCCAATTCCGAATTTCCATGTCAGTTTTTCAGACGTGTTAATGGTCATGGCTTCCATGGCTTGTGCAAATGCTAGTTGTTCATCTGCTATCAAGGAGTGACCCAACTCATACTCGACAGGAAGCTGATGCAAACAATTTACTGCGTGATGCCAACTTCTAGACGGAAATGCAACTGTCCAGTGTGGTGATGCCCGTACCGGTACTTGAGATCTAGCGGTCGTGTATCCTGGGAGAGACCAACTCATGTGACTAGGTTCCAAAAAATCTTAAATAGTGTGATATGTGTCAGACTTAGCGGGAAAAGGAAAAAGAGCAAGCTGAAAAATTGTACCCCGAAGAGAAGGTGAGGACTTGAAAGGTGTGTGTTTGAATGGTGAATGCCCCCCCTCAGCTGATTAAGACGGATGGTTCTGTGCGTATCGACCAGCGGCAAACCCCATGCCTAAGAAAATGACACTAATTGGGGATCCATGACACGATGAAGTTGTTGAAATAATTAGTTTTTTCTAGGTCTAAATTAATTAGCGGAAAACGTACAAAAGAAAATGTAGGCAGCCTGCCTCCATCTCTTCTCTCTCCCCCCATACTTGTTTTAGTCACTGAAGGAGAGAGAGAGCGATGGAGCCATGGCTGCCTCAGCTCCATGGGAAGGACTAAAGAGTAGCTTAAGTCACTCTCAACAAAAGGTTGAGTCTGGCAAGACTCGAACCCCCGACCGGTAGAGCGCGGCGTAGCTGTTAGCTCTAACCAGTTTGTCGTAGAAGTCCGTTAGGAGATATCGGGTTTGATTAGTATTTAAACTATTGTACTATACAAAAATTATTTAACTGAAAATGTTTACAGCATGCATATATACAATTTGATAAAGTACAAAGTACTGTATTAATTTGAAACGCATATCGCGCATTTTGTTTCGACATCGAAACAAATATCTCGCAAATATTTATTATGGCTGAGATTACATTTCGCGTCAAATCTGACGACGCACATCATCGCCGAAATCTCGGAATGATAAATTTGGATTTTATTGGAGAAGATCAATAAGTTAAAGAAAGATCTTAGAAGCAGATTTGATATGAAGGATTTAGGGGAGGCAAGATATATATTGGGGATTCAAATGGAGAGAGATACGGGGAAGAAGATTATCGGACTTACTCAAAATAAAGCAATAGGTAATATGCTTAAGAAATTCTAGATGGAAAATGCTAACAGTTGTACCACTCCCATGGACTTGAAAAAAGTAAGAGATGGGACTGTAAAAGGAGGAGTGATGATCTTAGATGATCAGATGAGTCCAGATGAGAGAGAGTATATGAAGTCTATCCCTTATAGGCAGTTCGTAGGAAGTTTAATCTATTTTTTGAATTGTACCAGGCCGGACATAGCGGCAGCAGTTGGAATAATCAGTAGGAGTCTCAATGATCCTAGGAAGAGAGACTGGGAGGCAGCCAAGAGAGTCATGAGATATCTGGTGGGAACTAGAGAGTTATGGTTGCATTTGCGAGGGGAGCACACTGACATCAGTACTTGGAGTGACGCCAGTTATAGGGACGCACCTATGAGACGATGTACTTCTGGGTATGTATTGTATGTTGGGGAAGGTGTTTGCTGTTGGAGCAGTATGCAACAAAAGGTGGTTGCTCAGTCCACTATGGAGGCTGAGTACATGGCCTCTTGTTCTACTGTGAAAGAGTTGATGTGGGTCAAATCTTTGGTGCAAGAACTGGGGTATATGAAGGAGGGAGTGCATGAAGTATTTTGTGATAATCTAGCAGCCATAGCAATTTCAGCCAATCCAAAACATCATTTTAAGGCTAAACATATGGACATAAGATTAAGTTTTGTAAGAGAAAAAGTGGAGAATAAAATACTGAATCTTGAATATAGATCTGATGAGGAAATGGTGGTTGACATGATGACCAAACTTGTGCCATCTCCAAAGTTAAAATATTGCAAAGAAAAGTGTGGATTAAAAGAAAAGTTAAAATTAGACTAGAAAATAAAGGGAGTGTTGAAATAATTAGTTTTTTCTAGGTCTAAATTAATTAGCGGAAAACGTACAAAAGAAAATGTAGGCAGCCTGCCTCCATCTCTTCTCTCTCCCCCCATACTTGTTTTAGTCACTGAAGGAGAGAGAGAGCGATGGAGCCATGGCTGCCTCAGCTCCATGGGAAGGACTAAAGAGTAGCTTAAGTCACTCTCAACAAAAGGTTGAGTCTGGCAAGACTCGAACCCCCGACCGGTAGAGCGCGGCGTAGCTGTTAGCTCTAACCAGTTTGTCGTAGAAGTCCGTTAGGAGATATCGGGTTTGATTAGTATTTAAACTATTGTACTATACAAAAATTATTTAACTGAAAATGTTTACAGCATGCATATATACAATTTGATAAAGTACAAAGTACTGTATTAATTTGAAACGCATATCGCGCATTTTGTTTCGACATCGAAACAATATCGCGCAAGTATTTATTACGACTGAGATTACATTTCGCGTCAAATCTGACGGCGCACATAATTGCCGAAATCCCGGAATGATAACTTTGGCTTTTAGTGACGTGGCGTGACCTGGCGCCACGTGGAGAGACGTGTTGATATTTGAGTATTTTCTAGGTCTATTTTAGGATAGGAAAATAGCAGAGGCAGTCTGCCTCTAAACTTCTTCTCCAAGCCCCCACACTTATTGTAGTCACTGGAGGCTGAAGAGGGAGCTATAGCCATGGCTGCCTAAGCTGGCTAGAGAGACAGGGAGTAAAATGTGAGTAGATTTACCAAAAGGTATGACGGACGCAGGATTTGATCCTGGTACCTGCCGTCTGTCATAGTAGTCGTTAGCTTTGACCGTTTAGTCTAGAACATGTGCTAAGGAATATAAGGTTTGATATTTATTTAAACATATACACGTAGGTTTTCCCATTTAACTTGATTACGGTCTATGGGGCATAGAAACAGTTGTACTTTTAGTATCGGACGAAATAAATAGTACAGACATTTATTTCGACGGTCTGTTTTAAATGACGATGTTAATCGGACAGCCGCGGTTAGCGCCGACATCGCAGAAAGGAAAATTTGGCAGTTTGCAAACGCCGCCGCTCCGGATGACACGTGGCACCATCATACGGGCTTACGGAATTTTCGGAACGGAAGAAAACAAATCTGAAAGTGACAAATGTGGCACTATGGCGACTTCGTACAATGTACGTACAGAAAGTACTCCGGCACATGTACTTTCTGTACGGTACCGTTTTTAAAACGTGGCATGATCTGTCGCCACGTGGAGGGATAAGATTTGGAAGCAGTGATTCCGGAATGGTTTTTGGCGGTTTGCTGAGCATATGTCAGCGGGTGACACGTGGCGAAGGATGATTGGACAACGGGTATCATGGAGGGAGCAACTTTGGTTCAGGAACTGACACGCGTCAGCGGAGCGGCCATGTCATACTATGGTCGTACAAGAAGTACAGCGGTACCCGTACCTTCTTGTACCTTAAAGTCATTTAATTGGATAGGTACATTAGTAGTAGGCTTAAAGAGGTGGTTTAGGACTTAGAATATTTTTGGATTCAGCCTCTCTCCTCGAGAGCTTATGTATTTATGGACCAACTTTGGTTAGCCATAACTTAATGCTCAGGTGAGCAAATTCAATGATTCTTTTTGCTGCGGACTCAGGGGAGTCCAGACTACACAGGGGTGTAGTCGGTCAGAGTCTGTGCGTGCCAGGGTGGAACTTATTCAGTGGGAAAGTCAAAGTGGGGAATATTCTCCAAAACACATATTCAAACTTTGCATTCTGTGGTGGAACTAAGCACACAGAAAGTCTTATTTTACAAGGGTGAAGCTGTAATGGGGTTCTGATTGTCAAAGGGTCAATCATTTGGGTTTATATAAACTTGGTTCGGCACTATCTAGATTAGCTTCTTTGGTTCTGCAAATTCTGTGTGGCAATGGAGCCCATAGAATTTCAAGACGACATTTGGTCGCAGGAATTTCCGAAGAACGTACGGACGAGTGGAAAATAGACACGCGTCCGCCTAATGGCCTTGTCGTACTGAGGTCGTACAGAAAGTACATCGGCAGTTATACTTTCTCGTACTGTACAGTGTTCTGATTGGTTCGTACATGCAATAGATAGGGGTTGTGAGAGAAACTAGGAAAAACTAGGACTTATGAAAAATCAGGAAGATAGTCCTCTCTCTCTCTCTTTGAGAGTTTGTATAAATCGACATCTTTGCCACTCTATAACTTATCGCGTGGTAGGGCGTTTTCAGAGATTTCTTTTTCTACGGACTCAGGGGAGTCCACGCTGCACAGGGGTGCAGTCAGATTATCTATTTGTCTTCTTGGGTAGCAGTGGTTACCATTGAAAGTGGGTTTGTTAACAACTATCTAGAGGCTTCTTGTATTCTATACTCCAATAGAGGACACAAAATTGCACAAGTAAGGTGCAGCGCTGCCTCTCGGTGAGTCTCGAAGCAG
>JBBHKE010002119.1:39144-111894 GCA_037447655.1 Zygnema cylindricum | reverse complement strand
AGATCTTCCCAGAAGAGACACTAGCGAAAACATGATTGCAGATTCAGGGGAGATTAAAGATGGGCGAGATATACCAGAATCCCCTAATATTCCTACACCTTTAGAGGAAAGAGAGGAAGAGGAGCCAGAACCGGTTCCCATTGATAGGGGAGCTGATGAGACAGTTCGGAGGAATCCAAGACTTCCCTCCATTCCAGCTTCGGACTTTGAGGGACGACGGAGGAGCAGCAAAAGGCTTCAAGGAAAACAAGTTGTTTGCAAGGTAACAAATCTTTCCCATCCAGATGAGCCTTAGTCATACTCGGAGGCAATGGACAGTCCGGAGAAAGAAAGGTGGGTCACAGCCATAAATGATTAGATGGCCTCAATCATGGAGGCAAATACTTGGGAGCTGGTGGACTGTCCTCGAGATAGAAAACGCATTCGGTGTAAATGGGTATTTAAACTTCAACTGAATCCAGATAACACCTTTGAGAGATTTAACGCTCGGCTGGTGGCAAAAGGTTTCACCCAAAAAGAGGGGATAGATTAGGAGGAGACCTTTGCTCTAGTAGTTTGATTCCCATATGTAAAGATTCTCCTTAGTCTAGCAGCAGCAAAAGACATGGAGATACATCAGATGGATATTAAGACTGCCTTCCTCAACGGCGAACTGGAGGAAGAAATCTTCATGCGCAACCAGAAGGTTTTCTAGAGAAAGGAGAGGAAAGCAAAGTCTGCAGACTTATAAAGTCCTTATATGGACTAAAGCAGGCCTCTAGACAATCGAATAAGAAACTAGATGAGTTCCATACCAATCTGGGGTATATTCGAATCAGTTCTAACCATTCTATTTATATGCTTGAGGATGAGAATGGTGTGAATTTTATTGCAATTTATGTGGATGATTTGCTGGTATTGAGTAAGTGTATGGAGTAGATAAATAGGCTAAAAGAAGATATGGGAAGAAGATTTGACGTGAAGGATTTAGGGGAGGCTAAATATATTATAGGTATTCAAATGGAAAGAGATAGGGGGAAGAGGATAATAAGACTTACTCATAAAGAGGCTACAGGAAATATGCTGGAGAAATTTCAGATGACGAATGTAAACAGTTGAACCACTTCCATGGACTTGAAGAAAGTAAGTGATGGAAGTGTAGAAGAAAGAGTAATAATGGTAGATGATCAAATGAGTCCAGAAGTGGGGCAATTTATCAAGTCTATTCGTTACAGACAGGTTGTATGAAGTTTGATTTACTTTATGAATTGTACAAGGCCTGACATAGCTGCAGCCGTTAGAGTGCTCAGTAGGAGTCTTAATGATCTTAGAAAGAGAGACTGGGAGGTAGCAAAAAGAGTAATGAGATACCTGGTGGGAACGAGGGATCTATGGTTGCAATTGGGAGGGGAGCACAATGACATCATTACTTGGAGTGATGCCAGTTATGGGGATGCACCTATGACAAGATGCACTTCTGGGTATGTATTGTATGTGGGGGAAGGTGTTTGCTGTTGGAACAGCAAGCAACAAAAGGTTGTTGCTCAATCCACTATGGAGGCTGAGTACATGGCCTCTTGTTCTGCTGTGAAAGAGCTGATGTGGGTGAATTCTTTGTTTCAAGAATTGGGGTACATGAAGAAGGGAGTGCATGAAGTGTTTTGTGATAATGAAACTGCAATTGCAATTGCAGCCAATCCAAAACATCATTTCAAAGCTAAGCATATGGATATAAGATTGAGCTTTGTGAGAGAAAAAGTGGAAAATAAAATTATGAATTTGGTGTATAGGAGTAGTGGAGAAATGGTGGCTGATATGATGACAAAGCCTGTGCCATCTCCCAAGCTAAAGTATTGTAGAGAAAAATGTGGATTAAAAGAGAAATTAAAATTAGACTAGAAAATAAGGGAAGTGTTGAAATCACTAGATTTAGGGGAGGTATTTTTCTGGGTCTAATTAAAATTAAAAAACAAAAGAAAAGCAAAGGCTGCCTGCCTCCACCTTCTCTCTCTAGCCCCCATACTTGTTGCAGTCACTGAAAGAGAGAGAGGGCGGTGGATCCATGGCTGCCTTAGCTCCATAGGCAGGGCTTAAGAGTGACCTAAATCACTCTCAACCAAAAAGGTTTAGTCCGGGAAGACTCGAACCTTCGACCGGTAGGGCGAGGCATAACCGTCAACCCTTACCAGTCTGTCGTAGTAGTCCGTTAGGATACATAGGGTTCGATAACTATTTAAACAATAGAAAGAACTAATCCGATTAACGGAATTACAAATAGGATACATAGAAACCAGTCGGGGAATTAAGTGCGCATGAAACAAATGTACCGGACATTTGTTTTGAATGGCTGAGAACTAAAGCCGATTTGGATCCGACGGCTCACATCATCGCCGAGATCTCGGAATGGGTGCTTTGGCGGTTTTTGGATGTAACATGACCTAGCGACACGTGGGAATATGTCATTAGGAAGCAGCAATCCCGAGGAGCGTAAGGACAAGTCTGGAGGAGACAGGCATCCACTCCATGGCCTTATCGTACACAGGCCGTACAGAAAGTACATCGGCCGTAGTACCTTTCTGTACTATACAGTTTTCTGATTAGTTCCGTACATCAGTAGATAGGGGTTGTGAGAGGGTTTACGACTTAGTGGATTGAGGAGGTAGCCGCCTCTCTCCCTCCAAGCTTGTATAAATATTGGCATTTTTGCCACTCCATAATCAATCGCCTAAATAGGCGTTTTCAGTGATTCTTTTTGTTGTGGACTCAGGGGAGTCCAAAGTGCACAGGGGTGCAATCAAATTATCTATTTATCTGCTAGGGTGGCAGTCGCTCTCGTTGAAAGTGGGTTAGTCAAAAACTACCTAGAGGCTTCCTCAATTTTTGGTCCACATGGAGGACACAGAACTGCATAAGCCCTGTGCACTCACTCACATGAAGACTCTAGCATCATCCCACAACCTGCTTGAAGAAATCCTCATTCAAGCATTGGGAGAAGAGATCCACTTTAAGCAGGGGGAGGTAGACAAAACCACTCCGCCAACCGCATTATTTTTGTCCACCGATCGTAAAACCCTTATAGTGGATAGGGACTACAAAGCCTTATCATTGGCTCTCATACTGAACCGAAACCGGGAACTTCAAGCTCAATGGATACGGGGGATACCAAGACGTTGTGGTTGACACCGGAGCTCTCCCCAACCTCATTATCACCTCCACTTTGCAGAAGATGCCCGAGGAACTCCTGTCCAGAATCTGCCCTAGCAACATCTGCTTAAGCACCATAAGCAGCGGCAATCAACCAGTCCATGGAATAATCAAGGCCATAGACATCGATTTTTTGGATGACAGAGGCCAACGGGTAACAATTGAGCTTCCCTTCTTGGTGGTGGAAGAGACTCAATTCGAAATTCTGTTGGGAATGGCCACCTAGACTCGGCTCAATATGAGTTTGAGCGTGTGGAAGAAACAATGTACCGACCGGGACCCCAAAAATCCAAAAGGAACCAAAGTGGTGGTTCCTCTCAATTTATGGAACCGAGGGAAGACAAATGGACTAGGTGCTGGTGCTATTACATATACGCTTTGATAATTATTTAAATATTTACGCTTAGATCAATTCATTTAACGGGGAAAATAGATTCTTAGTACTTAAAAACAGTTTAGAGTAGTACCGTTAACCCGAAGTTAATATCACGCATTTGTTTCGACAGCGAAACAAATACCACGCACATTTTTCGACGGGTAAGAATGAATACCAGATTAAATCGACGGCCGTGATGCGAGCCGAGATTTTGGAATGGCCATCTTAGCGTTTTCTGGTGCGCCACTTCGGATGACACGTGGAAATGCACTGGAGGATTGTGCGATCTCCGGAACGCAAGATAACAAATTTGGATGTGACATTTGTCACCTGTATGGTCGTGTCGTACAGTTGTCGTACAGAAATTACTCTGGCACTTGTACTTTTCTGTGCGATACAGTCTTTTGATTGGTTCCGTACTTCAGTATAAGGGGTTTAGAGAGGGACTAAGACCTAGAATATTTCTGGTAGGTAGCTGACTCTCTTAGAGAGCACTTTGTATAAATGGTAAACTTTGGCCAACCATAACTATCAATTTTGTTGACCATTTTCTGTGATTCTTGTTGCTGCGGACTCAAGGGAGTCCAGTTAACACAGGGGTGTAGTTGGTTAGAGTTTTTGCCTGCCTAGGATGCTGCATTTGTAAGGGAAAGTCAAATTGGGTGAATGTGTCCAAATCTTATATTCTTACTTTGCATTCGGTGGTGGAACTGAGCACACAGAAAGCATTTATTCACAAGGGTGAAGCTGTAATGGGGTTCTGATTGTCAAGGGGTCAATCATTTGGGTTTATATAAACTTGGAGTCGACAGTATCTAGATTAGCTTCTTTTGATCTGCGAATTCTGTGTGGCAATAGAGCCCATAGAATTTCAGAATGCATTTTTCCATGTATGAATTTTGACTTTCTCTCCTCTAAGAGAGAGTCTAAGATTTTGAGTTTCTGCAAGATAACGAAGAACTCTCTTTGCTGCCTCAAAGTCTGACTACCTCGAATTTTGCAGGTTTTGGCTCAAAGCTCTAACCGCCGCTGCGATGTCTGAACGAGTACAATTCATGAAATAAATGAGGCTTTCGACAATCTACCTGTAAGGAATGGAGGAGATAAAATCTGCCTCCGCTGAATCCAATAAATCATCAACCAAAACACCACCATATGTTTCCATACCTTCCAACTTCAGCCTAAATTCGATAGGGGTGGCACTCCCTTTGGCTTCTGACATGCCAAACATTTCTAGCATGATCCCGATTGTTTTTTTGTGAGTTAGATAAATAATTTTATGTTTCCTGTCTCTTTTTACCTGAATTCCTAAAATATACTTAGCCTCACCAAAGTCCTTCATTTCAAACCGAGAATTCAGAGTTGCTCTTATTTTATTAACCTCATTGATAGATTTGCTAATCAACAGCAAATCATCTACCTATACTGCTACATAAATCACTCTATCCTCACCTTGCATTACATAGAGTGAGTGATCTAAACTGCTTCAGGTAAAGGCAAGATTGGCTAAATACTTCTATAATTTCAGGTTCCATTGTCTCGGAGCCTGATTCAGACGATACAGGGACTTCGACAGTTTACAGACCAGATTTTCTTTCCATTTTTTTGCATATAACTCTAGCTACTTTATGTAAGTTACTTCCTCAAAATCACCATGCAAGAAAGCCGTCTTAACATCCATCAGATGCAATTCCATGTCCTTTATTGCAGCAAGAGACAACAAAACGTTAACAGTAGGAAAGCGAACCACAAGCGACAAGGTCTCTTCGTAATCAATTCCCTCCTTATGGCTAAATCCCTTAGCGACCAGTCTAGCTTTATATCTCTCAATTGTATTATCAAGATTCAATTTTAATTTGAAGACCCACTTACAACCGATAGCTTCTCGGTTCGGTGGGAGCTCCACAAGTTCCCAAGTTTGGGCTTCCATAATTGATTTTATCTCGTCATTTGCAGCCAAGATCCAATCATCCTTTTCACGAACGGAAAAATCTTTTTGAATATTAAGCGGCTCCCCAGTGCTTGCAAAAAAATCACTCTCCACTCCGTTGCCTCGAAGGCGGCTACTTTGCCTTCTTCCCCCTGGAAAATCTGACGCGAGAACTGAAGGTCCCCTAGTCTGCCGCAAACGACGTGGATTGGGAGGAGAATTAGGAGAAAGAGCAGTTTCGGAAATAGGATCTAGAGGCATTTCGGAGAGAGGTAGAGGAAGTAGAAGGAGATGGAGTAAAAGGTACCTGCTGAAGAATGATATGCTCTTGTATTTTCTCATTCCTTTCATTTGCATCTATACTAAAAACATCCACAAATTGACTCTCCTCTTTTATCTAAATATCCCTGGCTGTTTGAATGCATCCTCTTTGATGATTATACACTTTCCATAATTGATTTTTTCTCGTTATTTGCAGCCAAGATCGAATGATCCTTTTCACGAACGGAAAAAAACTTTTTAAATACTAAGCGGCTCCCCTGTGCTTGCAAAAAAAACACTCTCCACTCGGTTACCTCGAAGGCGGCTATTTTGCCTTCTTCCCCCTTGAAAATATGACGCGGGAACTGTAGGTCCCCTAGTCTGAAGCAAAGGGCGTGAATAAGGAGGAGAATCAAGAGAAAGAGCAGCTTCGGAAATACGATCTAGAGGCATTTGGGAGAGAGGTAGAGGAAGTAGAAGGAGATGGAGTAAAAGGTACCTGCTCAAGAATGATATGCTCTTGTATTTTCTCATTCCTTTCATTTGCATCCATACTAAAAACATCCACAGATTGCCTCTCCTCTTTTATCTAAATATTCTTGGTTGTTTGAATCCATCCTCTTTGATGATTATATACTCTATAATTTGCATATTCATCATTATTGCCTAAAAAGACACCAGGTATATATTTTGGACTAAACTTCCAATTAGGAACATTATCTAAGATAAAACATTTGCTACCAAAGACTCTAAAATGACCGACATTTGGTTTTCTGTCTGTCCACACTTCATAAGGTGTCTTACCATTAACAGCTCGGGTTTCCACTCTATTTTTGATGTAGGAGGCATGAAAAGAAGCTTCCCCCCAAAACTTTGGATCCACACCTTTATCGGCCACCATAAAGCGAACACATTCAGTCAAAGTTTGATTAAGTATCTTGGCCACACCATTTTGTTCCGGTGTGTACGGAGCAGTAAATTCACAAGAGATGCCATTTTCTTTTACAAAATCAGCAAAGGCATGGGATAAATACTCTCCACCATTATTCGTTCACAAAGGAAAAACAGATTTGCCGTGAAGTTTCTCGGCCCAAATTTTGTAGTGCTTAAAGTGAGTGAAGACTTCTCTTTTCTCCTTCATAAAGTATAGGCAATTCTAACGGGAGTAGTCCTTTGTTAAGGTGATAATATAGCGGCTGCCACGAAGAGAGAGAACTTTGGAAGGGCGGAAGACATCAGAGTGAATAAAACCAAGGAGATCTGTGGCTCGGTGATGAGAAACTTGTTGTAAAGGAAGCTTGTGAAGCTTTCGAAGAGCACAACCATCACAAACATGAGATTCTTTTAAACCAAGCTTGACCCCCTCAATCATATCATGCTTTATCATCTTAGTAATTCTCTCATGATGAACACGACCAAGCCTTTTATGCCACAAAACATTATCACATAGAACACTGCAGTAAGCAAAATCAATTTTAGTAGCCACGTCCATGCGATACAAAAAGTTTGGGCCTCTAGTTCCGACTACAGCTACTTTTCTATCCTTGGTCACTATTTTTTTGCCATTTTTCTGGAGAACCTCAAAGCCTTTGCTTTCAGCAACAGACGTAGAAAACATATTTTTCTTAAGCTTTGGAACATACAAGACATCATACAAAGTTATTTTAACATCCTTCCTATCAATCACACAATCCAAATCTATATTTTTTTTGGCATTTGATTCAACTACATAGCCAAAAGCGTAAAAGATCAGACGTCAAAGAATAGAAGACATCTTATTGAACGAA
Source organism: Zygnema cylindricum (assembly GCA_037447655.1). Classification (NCBI taxonomy): domain Eukaryota; kingdom Viridiplantae; phylum Streptophyta; class Zygnematophyceae; order Zygnematales; family Zygnemataceae; genus Zygnema; species Zygnema cylindricum. The sequence goes on along the minus strand of JBBHKE010002119.1, from coordinate 104,357 downwards.
GACTTATTCGAACACATGTGTGAAGAGCTGTTGGAATCCATTATGTATCCGAGGTCCTTTTCTCCTTCCAACATATCGAGTTTCGCAAGAGCAAAGAACTCTTTGTCATTAGTTTTCGGAAAACTCGTCACATCAGGTGTCTGTTCGTCGGTCTTCTACTTCTTCAATTTCGTATCCTCCACTAAGAACGCAACAGTTTTATTTAGAGGTTTCTAGGAAATGAGAGGTGCGCGGTGTCTCCATCCTTTCCAAAAGATACATGTTTCAAGAGCTTTTACATACAAAGGACACGCTCTAAAAAAATGACTATCAGTGTAACAATAAACACATTTCTCAAACTGAGGATTAAACTGGTTCCCTTTATATCTACTTTCTCTCTAAAATTGAGCCGTGAATGCTACTGTTGGTTTTCCAAATCCTAAAACTGTCTGAGTAGCTTATTCTGCTAAGATTAACTCTATAGCTGTTTGCAAATTCCAAAGAGGTTTAGACATTTTTTTCACTTCATCTAAGGCTCATTTATATTCACTAGGAAGCCCCGTTAAAAGAATCATGGCCTGATGATAAGAGGAGAAAGTCCCCCTCGAACATGCATTTTTTGTCTGTAACATTTGAAACCGATTAGTGTATTCCACCATGCTACCGCGTGTGTACTTATACTTATAGATCTGACCAACACTTAAAATCTCATGCTGGTCAGTAGCTTTAACATAAGAAGATTTCGATGCATCCCACAATTCTAATGCTTTTATAACATTAATATATGTCATATGCAATTCTTTTGATATCATAAGCTTCACTAAATGGAAAGCTTGATCATTTCTCTGATCAAAGCTAGCATCAGATTTTGTCAGTGATCCATTAAACACATCAATAAGTTTCACTTGCTTGAAGTAAGACTTAACCAAATCTGCCCAATGCAGATATTCACGTCCATGAAAGACCGGAATTTGTGAAGGCGAGCCCGTGACCTGTTGTTCTGAGACAACTGCTAGTACTGAAGATGAAGAAAAGGTAGCAGTAGTCATTGTAGAACAAATCAAGAGAGGAAGCTTCCACAAAGACCGATGGCAAAAGAACAACTTTGACAGACAATAACTTGCAATAAAAGGACACAATAGTCTTATAAATCTACCACAATTTAGATAACATATAAAAACACATAAAAACGAAATTTCACTCAATTTTGTTCACAAATGTGTGAATATTCAGTGATGAATTCCATAAAACTGAGTGTACAGTTTTCATATCATTTGTTCATATTTTCAATCTCTTACTAAGTTCTACATTTGTACACTGAAACTATACTAAAATTTACGAAGGCATTCCACTCGTACGTCTAACAAAAATATTGTGAGTATACCTGTGTACACAAGGTATGTCATAAATTACGCTATCTACACTAATCAACTAATTAACTACAAACAAAATTCTGTTCTACCAAATATTTACACCGACAATCAAATTCACGATAATAAAGAAAGGTTATCGTGATCTAGTCACGCCTCGTCAACATTTGTCGGCTGAAGTTGTCAGCCGTCCGATCACCAAATTTGGCACTGTGGATATGCTCTCAAGAATCATGTGGTCCTTACCAAATATATGTATGTCCACGGAGGACATACTCAAGCATTTCTCACAGCAGACGACGCGTGTCCCTAGTGTGACTGAACCGTGAATTCCCACTTTCACTGTCACACTAATTCTAGCAAACTGAAACGGTCTTACCCTAAAAAAAACTAAGTCATGAACAGCTCTTTCTCACAAACGAGAAATAGAGAGGATTAAAGCTTTCGAAGAAAACAACAACCGTGACCCCTTTGAGTTTAACCAAGAATAACTCCCATCGTTGTAGACAATAGCCAACTTCACCCATGTGAAGATATGAGTCTTTTGAGTCGACAGCAAAAATAATGACTTAATTTCCTCCCCTGAGCAGTAAGTTATGAATGGCCAAAGATAGCTTATAAATACACAAGGCTTTAGGGAGAGAGGCGGCTACCTCAAAAATGTCAAAGTCTTAAACCCCTCTCTACACCCCCGTCTACTAAAGTACGGCACCAATCACAAGACTGTGTAGTATAAAAAAGAACAAGTGCCGGAATACTTTCTGTACGGCCATTGAACTACATTGCCATAAAGTTGACGCCTGTCACATCCGGACTTGTTCTGATTCTTCTTGCAGATCTTGCAAGTCAGTGAGGTGCTGCCACATGTCGTCCTATGTGACTGTGACCGCAAACCGCTAAGGCGACCATTTCGCGATGTCAGCTTCTACCATGGCCCTCCGATCTGAAGCCGACTTTTAGTAGAAGTCGTAAAATCTAATGTCCGTAGCATTTGTTTTGTCCGGTAAATAAGGTACAACTAAATCTATGTTCCAAAGTCCGTTCATCTAGCTAAATTAAATATCATATAAGTACATTTTTAAATAGCTAACACACCCCATATACCTCAGCACAGTTCGTAGACTATAGTATAACGCTATCAGCTACCGACTACTCTAATAGATGGTAGGTAACAGGATCTAATATTGGTTCCGGCAGCCACTTTTTGGTAAAGACAACTTTGTCTGCTGCCTCTCTCCTAAGACAGCATAGGCAGCCATGGCTCTAATTTCTTCTCCAATTTTTAGTGACTCCAACAAGTGTGAGGATTTGGAGAGTGGAGTAAGAAGCATGTTGCCTCTGTTGTTTTCCCTTTTTATTTTTCCTATTTTAGACCTAGAAAATGCACAATCAGAAAACCTATAATTTCATACTCCCTTTATTTTCTAGTCACCTTTGAGTTTAAGACCACACTTCTCTCAACAAATGTATAATTTATGAGATTGTACTAGCTTGGACATCATATCTGCTACCATTTCACTGACTAGTCTATACTCTAAGCTTATGATTGTATCCTCTACTTTCTCTCTAAAACTTAGTCTCGTATCCATGTCTTTGGCTTTAAAATGGTGTTATGGATTAGCAACAATGGCAATTGCTGCTTGATTATCACAAAAAATTTTTCTACACACCACTTTTAAGTTGACCAAGTTCACCAAGCAAAGACTTCACCCACATCAATTTTTTACAACAGAGCAAGAGGACATGTACCCAGCCTCCACGGTGTACAGAGCAATAACCTTTTGATATTTGCTGCTCCAGCAATAAGGCCAATCACCCACATATAATACATATCTAGAAGAAAACCTCTTCATAGGAGCATCCCCATAACTAACATCACTCCAAATGGTGATGTCAGTGTTGTCCCCACCCTAATGCAACTATAGAGCCTTAATCCTTACATGATATATATGAACTCTTATAGCTACCTCTTAACACCTTTTGGTGGGAGCATTTAAAATTGTACTCATTACTCCTACAGCTGCAGCTAAATCTGGCCTTGTAAAGCTCATAAAGTAGATTAAACTTCCCACTACTTGCCTGTAAGGAATAGTTTGCATGATTTTTTTCTCTTCAATACCTAATTCATCATCATATATTATAACTCATTTTTTCACACTCCCCTGACTTCCCTTTTTTAGCTCTATAGGAGTTGTACAGCTTGTTGAAATATATGTATTTTCTAGGTCTAAATAAAGGAAAAAATAATACGAGGAAGTCAACAAAGGCAGCTTGCCTCTTGCTCCACTCTCCAAACCCCCACATTTGTCGCAGTCACTGAATTTTTGAGAGGAAACTAGAGCTATTGCTGCCCATGCTGCCCAGAGAGAGAAACAAGCTGTAATATTTGGTAGGTTTACCAACAAGGGCTTGACGGACCAAAGATTTGATATTGGTACCTACCGTCCGTCAAGAATCCGATAGCCTATAGCTTTATCCTATAAGCTAGACCTATGCTAGACTATATAGGGTATGATAATTGTATAAACATTAGCGATGTAATATGTTTCATTTAACAGATTACGGTGTAAACTTTGATCGTCCATATTCACTGATCACTTACAGCTAAGCAACCTTAAACTGCCTAAACAACACTCTTCACAGAATCTGTATAATTACTTCAAAGTATCTTGACTTCTAAAGTCTCAACTTTTATCAAACAATATAACTTGGACACATAACATGTCCTCTGATATCAATTAAATACTTCGTGCTTTAAAAAAATCAGATGTCAGACCTTGAAGTCACTTTATCTTACTAACATTCAGATAATTACTTCATTTTTGACCATAATAACCTTCTGAAACACTCAGATAATATTTGATCAGATTTACACTTCAATATTAACATTCAGACTTACACAGAACACAAAGCAAATAAAATTGTTTTAATATTGATAAGAATATAAACATACAATGTAAACTAATCTGATGATCTTTCTGCTTCCTACAATGGTAATTATTTACTTCCTAAACTAACATTGTTCTTCCTTGAATATAACGAACTAAGCAACATCGGATTGAAACATTCAATTTTTTCTTACTAAAAAAATTGAATTTTTTCTTACTCGGTTTGAAATCAAGAATTTGAATTTCAAAGTTCTTCTGAGTTATACCGGACTTTCTTAATACTATTTCAAGTCTAAAATTTCCCGCGGTACTTTGTCGTTTCGATTATCTTTTGCAATGACGTCGTACCTTTTAAAATTTGACGTGGCATACTTTTTGAAAGTATCCGACAAGGCATACTTTTAAAATATTTGTTTGACGTGTAACTTTTCGAATTTAAACGACGTACAAAAAAAAATAGTGAATCATATTTTCATCGACATTCGTTGGCGTCCATAGTTCCGTGATTTCTGTGGTAACTATTTGTTACAGCGACGAGTAAAGTTCATCACTACAGATTGAAGTTAAATCCAATATATGGGACGCACTATACACGGAAATTAATTAGACTGCACGAGTTTCGAACTGCACGGAATTAACGAAACGACATTATATTTCAAAGTTCATTATTAAATGTCGGTCTTCATCGACGGTCGTGTTGTGAGCCGAAATTCCAAAATGGCCACCTTGGCGTTTTCATGTGCCACCACTCCGAATGACACGTGGCAATATCTTGGAGGATTGCGGGATCTCCGGAACCCGAGATGACAAGTCTGGATATCACAAATGTCACTTTATGGAGATGTTGTACAGGGTTCGTACATAAAGTACTCCGTCACTTATACTTTCTTATACGATAAAGTCATATGATTGGTTCGTACCTCAATACTAGAGGGTTTAGAGAGGGGTTTTAGGAATTAGAATATTTTTGTAGGTAGCCGCCTCTCTCCCAAAGAGCATCTATACAAATCGGCAAACTTTGCCATTAAATAGCAACTCACTCAGTTGACCATTTTCAATAATTTTTTTTGCTACAGACTTAGGGAAGTTTTGGCTACATAGGGTTATAGTCGGTCAGAGTTTTTGCATGCAAAGGTGGCTGTATATCTAAGGGAAAGTCAAAGTGGGAAATGTTATCCAAAACTCATATTCTAACTTTGCATTCAGAGGTGAAACTGAGCACCTAGAAACTTAAATTTCAAAAAGGTGAAGTTGCATTAGGGTTCTGACTGTTAGGGTGTTAGTCATTTGGGTTTGTATCAACATTGAGTCAACACTATCTAGATATGCATCTTTCGATCTGCGAATTCTGTGGGGGGTATGGAACCCATAGAATTTCAGGTTAAGGGCCCACCATCTAGGGTACCTATGTTTGATGGAACAAGCTTCATTAATTGGGAGTTTAGGATGGAAAGATTGCTTTTCGAAAAGCACTAATGGAGAATTGTTTCGAGACAAGTGAGGTGTCCGCCACCAGGCTTCGGTGGAACTCACTACTGAGATTCATCTTGGGCTTCCCACAAAACCAATCGGAGGTCAGATGCAACAGAAGATGAACGGAAAATCATTGCCATGGAATGGGAAAAAGGGGAGAAGGGAAAAGGAATACCTATGGTGAGGGGTGCTTGACTCTCGGCTACGATTCCACTTGTAGGGGTTATAACTAAAATTGAAGAAAATAACAGTAAAATCTAGAAGTATAAAAACACTATAGCAAAACATCTCATACTTAGATACATGTCTAAGTCTATAGCTATCACTCTTTTAAACCAAACCAAGTCTTCAAAAATCAGGGTAACAAAGATTCAGATTTATAAGAGTAAAACTATACAAAGGCAGGAATTAGTAAAACATGAAATAAAGGCTTGTGTTTATAAAAGCGGTAGCATGATAGAGTTTTACAATGATATTGTTGCATTATATATTGAGTTTGCTAGTGCAGGTTATGTAGAATCTGAGGTGAGAAAGATTAACACACTAATCATGAAACTTCCAGATGAGTACGATTGAATAAATTTCCATATGCAGGCTATGGATTGCTCCTCATGGACTTGGAGCATTACCATGCGGATAATTCTTGTGAGCAAAAACCCTTTGGAGCTTCGTAGGGGAAGTGACATGGTGAATGCAACGACAGCTGGAGGTGACTGGCGGAAGCGTGATAAGAGGAATGATGGTGATAGGCGGAAAAGTGATGAGAGGAACGATGGTGACTTGCGGAAGCATGATAAGAGGGAGAAAGACAAAGGTAAAACTTATCGGAACTTCGGTGGAAAGAGAGGGAGATGAAAAGAAAAGGAAGCTTTAAAAAAAGGGGTTTGCTTCCTTTATAAGGAAGCGGGTCACTGTATGGAGGAATGCACTTGTTTGAAAGAACTTAAAAGTTGGTATGTGAATGAGGAGGAAGAAGGGGAAGAGGAGAAAAAGGATGAAGATATTTTGGAGCTTCTTCATATCGGTAGAATGGAGAAGAGAGAAAAACACACAGAAATCCCACGAAAGCAACAATGTGCTTTTGGAGGTATATGGGAAGTAAAGGGAAGGAAGGTACTTGAGGGAGTTAGACATGATGAGGATGTCAAGGAGTGTAGAGAGTATGACGTTGAAATAAAAAAGTCGGATCTAGGATCCATAATTGAAAAAGGGAAAGATAAAAATAATGCGGATAATTTTATAAATATTTTGGAAACACAAAACTGGTAGGAAAGGGAGACTTCAACAGATTCGGAGGAAAGGGGAGAAATAAATCTAGAGAGGGTTTTAAAAGATAGGGGAGAAAAGGAATATTTAATGAAAAGTTTAAGGGAGGAGAAATATTTATTGGGAATATAATTAGAAAGTGATAGTGGAAAGAATTCCATGGGAGAGAGTGAGGAAAGTTTAGAAAATGGGATGAGTATTATGGATAAAAATATGAGTACAAAAGATATAGATCTTATGAGGAACTTAGTGGGGACTATTGATTGAATGATAAATTTGGGGGGTAATGGTTTTGACATCACTAACGGGAGTGATGCCATCTATGAAGTGTTATTCATAACCATTTTCAGCCATGGGTTTCCCCTCGGAAGCACCACACACTACCCCAAAAACATCCTACTTTCAATCCACTTAGAATTCTACAAAATCAACAAACAAATCTAAAACTGCATAAAAAGATATTTCCTAGGTCACTTAGTATCCCCACCAAATTTCATATAAAACTACAAACCAGAATTACCACATCACCCAGTCAAAGTTGCAGAAAAACAGTTTGTCAGAACTTTGATAAATCAGACTGAATTCACAATGAATCCCCACGCAAACCAAAAACACACTAGATCTGGAAATTTGCCAAAATATTGCCAATACAAGGAAAAACACACATGCAAAATTCCAGATAATTATGCTCATAAATCTGAAAGCAATTCTTGTTGTTCTTTGGTCTAAAATAGACCGCAGAAGCCACCCAAACTATCAAACAAAAAGCTAAGCAAAGTTAGGCCAATGAACTACCATATTGAAATGCATCCTCCAAATGACACACATGCATTCACAGACGCAACAAACAACAATTAGGGTTGTATAAAAATCACAACAAACCCTAATGCGTGCACACAGATGCATCAAACAAGCGTGCACAGACACAAAAAAATGCATACACAGATGCATTAAACAACTAGGTTATCATAAAAATCACAATAAACCTAAGATAAATGCATAAATAACGCATAACTAACAAGTATATAGTTAACATATATAAATAATAATAAAATAATTCATCACACAAACAAAATTAAAATCAGATAATAAATGCATCATTTAAATGCATGACCTAATCAACAACCTTAAATTACTACATCTTTGGTCTCTACTTTTCTAACCAGCATTGATGATTAATTCCTAACAAAGCTCATTCCTAAATATACACTTATGAGATGTCAACAAATCGCTGAGATGTTAACAAATCGCTGTGCGTCAGAATAACCAATGTAAATTACGTAACTGTCACTAAATCCTATTTAAGCATAATAGTCTACAACTAAGAGTAAACTAGCCGTAAATGTACACTTGAGAGTCAATCAATCGTAATCGTACACTTGTCTCCAAGTTCGAACTAAACACACACAAATTACACTGTCTACACCATAAATGATAACGTAAAATGGAACTATTATAATCAACACTAAATCTTTAATTTTCATAAAACAAAACAATGTTGTTTCAAATGTTTACATTGACTCCTCCACACAATCCGTGTCATAAGTGACAACTTGTTTAGTCACTTGCCGATAAGTCCATGCAGCAAGCCAACATCACATACCTACGGCCTTTTTGATAATACATCCAAAAAAACAGTGTGAACCCTCAAAAATATGGGCGGACGCCGTCCGTCCTCCAAATGTACCACGAACCACTTGGTGAAATGAAATCTTACCTTCCAAATCCTTTTCGTACCGAAACCGCGTTCTTTGCAATAAATGCAGCTTATCACATAAAAAGTACAAGTCAATTGCGATAAATGCTGCCTGTTGCAAATAAAGTTTACTTGTCTAAATAAGACGCCTTGTATTGGCGGCGTCTTATTTTAGTTAAATCCGCCCTGTCGCATTATGTTTCGTACGTGCGGCGTACCATTTCAGCCTCTTAGAATATTTCACACCGGATCGCTTCGCGATCCGCCGTCCATTTCCTATCATATTTCGCGCCACTCAATTACTCCATTAATTTTACTCGTACATTTAATTCCCCAATCCACAAATCCTTTCGAACCTCCACATTATATAAGGTAATTACATACGCACGCAATTATGCGCACGCACATACGAAACTTAATCTTCCAAAAACAACAATTTTCAGATGAAATTCACAAAAAGGAGCAAAAACAGATTTTATCCAAAAGTTCCTAAGTCTAAAAAATGACTAAGTCCTACAAATATACACTACAGCTTACTACTAACTGTACGGAGGCATACCAGCCGTATGTAATCAATCAACTACCTCTATTAATGTGAGTGTACATGAGATCTACACTGATATTTAATACACGGGACAAAACATTGTTGAATATTTACAAGTCTTACGAATTCCGTCAAACGAAATCGGGACCGTCCAAAATAAATATCACGTGATAGACGCGATTTCGCGTCCCTCACCAAACTGACGGCGCCGCCGTCCGTAGATCTAATTCGGCATCCTTAACGCCGTGTCGCGCGGTCACACAATCCACTTGACGAGCTGACGTCACCTCATCCAAATTAGTTTGTACTGGCGGCGTCATTTTCGAATAAATGCCACTCACGCCATTTTCAGTTCGAAATCCTTTTGTCATCATTGTGATTCGTACCTGTGGCGTACCTTTCCAAACATTCCAAATCTTATCGCTTTGCGATCCGCCGTACATTTGACTTAAACCTTCCGTACCTTTTCTTATGTATGTTCACGCCAGTCAAATAATTCCGTACGTCCAAAAACAATTAGTACCATTACTCCCCCAAACCACAAATCCATTCAAACCTCCACAGTAAATAAATATAGCGCAAGCATTAAAAATCTGGTTAGGTACTCATGAAACATTGTGTACGCACAAAACTCACTTTTCAAAAACAAGATGAAGGTGTGATTGTAAAAGGGTTAGCATCTGGGTGCCTGTTGCACATTCGAGATGGGGCTGGCTATTTGAATTGCAAAAGGAAATTGGATTTTGTGTTGATGGAAAAGAGATGAGTTGGATAAACTTTTATTCTGATTTATGAAAAGTGGGATGCTAAATAAAATGTGTGATCAACAAGATGGAATGCTTATTTCTGCTCATCTAACAGAATTTTTTTGAATATAAGGTTATTTACTTAAAGATTTACAAGAAGAAAACAAATAAGAAAAAAAAAATGTGTTTTGTATGAGTTGAAAAGGAAGTAGACTAGAAAATAAGGGGATTGTTAAATTGTATGTATTTTCTAGGTCAGGATAAAGTAAAAAATAATAAGAGGAAGCCACCAAAGGCAGCTTGCCTCTCACTCCACTCTCCAAACCACAACATTTGTTGTAGTCATTGAAGGTTCGAGAGGAAGCTAGAGCCATGGCTGTCCATGCTGCCCAAAGAGAGACACAAGCTGTAGTTTTTGGTAGGTTTACCAAAAGGGACTTGACGACCAAGGATTTGATCCTGGTACCTGTCGTCCGTCAATAATCTGATAGCCGGTAGCTTTATCCTATAGTCTAAGATCAATGCTAGACTATATAGGGTACGATAATTATATAGGCATTAGCAACGCAATATGTTGAGCGTGTTTGATGAGAAGAAAGGAAGGGTCCATAATCCACAAAGTTGTCCAAATGGGGAGACATGTAAAGAATCCCAAATGCGAATGCTTTTCTAAGAAATGGCCATACCCCCTTGTGCCCCAATCCCTCCCGGTGACATAAATCCAAGCGTAGGAAAATGAAAAATAAGATTCCTCCTCCTCCCCTCTTTCCCTAGGAGGGGAAAGGGAAATGGGTGAGCGGATATCCTAATGTATTACTTCTCCGCTAGAAGTCTAACAAAGATTCCCTCAAAACCCACTGTTCTAGTCCAAAAGATTTTAGTAGCCAACCCCGGCTGAAACGCCAACGAAGCCCAAAAATGACTACCAAAGAGAGAACAGCCCAAAAATGACTACGAAGGAGAAAACAAAGGAACTTCTACGTAGAAAAACGGAAAAACAAAAGAGTAATAAGTTGTTTTAGAGTTAACAATATCACCTTGCCCTAGAAAAATAGAGATAAAGATAGGATTCTGAATAATAGCAATCGAGCTCAACATACCCCCAAAAGCAGCATTGACAACAAGAGGAGACAAAATCTCTCTCGAAGACACTAAAACAGGTAATGTCCTCCTTAACTCCTCGGTTTCCGCAACCCAGAACCGACAAGACCCCTCCGGGTTTCAAACAGCCACAAGTCCCAAATTGCCCAAAAAAATGAAAGATAGTGCCAACTTCCCAACCGGACTACAATTTCCACAGAGGACAAATGCAAACCAAGATGGCAGTATGGTCACAATCACATAACAAATAAAGATTCCCCAAAAAAAGTTTGCTGGAATTTCTAACGGATTTCTCAAGAGAGTACTAAAACAGTAACCTGTCTCTTTCGGCCCCAAGCGCCTTATACAACAGAGTTTGTCCAGTTTTAGATCCAAAAGGTCAACACAATGCAAGGAGCTAATGAGCGAAGAGCAATTGCTATCGAACTAACATAGGAAAAAATAAAACCATACCACACTCTAGGCAAAAATTTCTACTTCAGACTCCAGCTAAATCCGGAACTGAGAGTCCAAATTGGAACCACTAATCTACCAAAAGTCCTGAACTGGCGCTGGAACACCAAACTATGACCTAGGGTAATAAATGATTAAAATGTCCGTTGGATCTGAACTAAAGTCCGACTAACATCTAACAGCAAAATCTAGATTGCAATCTTAAAATTTACGTTCAAATCCACAATGTACCCTTCGCTAAGGATGTGGGAAACTGCTTCTAAGTGGCGAAACTGCAATCTGGGGAGTGGAATTACTTGGTTGTCCGGCCTCGGTTAGACGTAAACCAAATTTTATTGCGCTCCGTGTGGAAAATCGAGGACTATGGTCAAGCTTCTTACGCCTCAACATCCGTACGCCGATAACTGTATGGGAAAAGAGGGTTTCGACAATCTAGGATATATGTAGGTGTGCCGGAGGGCACACGCGATTGACAAATATGTTTCATTTAACAGATTACGGGACGCACTTTACACAAAAATTAATTAGACAACACAAGTTCCGAACCGCACGGAATTAACGAAAAAACAAATTATATTTCGAAGGTCACTATAAAATGTCGGTCTTCATTGATGGCCGTGGTGCAAGCCGAAATTCCGGAATGGCCAACTTGGCCTTTTCGGGCGCCGCCACTCCGGATGACACGTGGCAATATCTTGGAGGATTGCGGGATCTCCGCAACGCGAGATGACAAGTCTGGATGTGACAAATATCACATTATTGAGATGTCGTAAAGGGATCGTACATAAAGTACTCCGGCACCTATACTTTTTTGTACGATACAGTCAATGGATTGGTTCGTACCTCAATATTAGAGGGCTTAGATAAGAATTTTAGGACCTAAAATATTTTGGTAGGTAGCTGCCTCTCTCCCAGAGAGCATCTATACAAATCGGCAGATTTGCCATTTAATATCAACTCACTCAGTTGACCTTTTTCAGTGATTCTTTTTGCTGCCGAATTAAGGGATTTTTAGCTACACAGTGGTGTAGTTGGTCAAAGTTTTTGCATGCCAAAGTGGCTACATTTCTAAAAGAAAGTCAAAGTGGGAATTGTTATCCAAAACTCAAATTCTAACTTTGCATTCTGAGGTGGAACTGAACACACAGAAAGTCATATTTCACAGGGGTGAAGCTGCATTGGGGTTCTAACTTTCAAGGTGTCAGTCATTTGGGTTTGTATCAACTTGGAGTCGGCACTATCCAGATAAGCTTCTTTGGATCTGCGAATTCTTTGGGGGGGATGGAACCCAAAAAATTTCACAACTATTAGCTTTATCCATTTAGAATCTTTCTAGCATATTCTCAATGGCCTTTTTTGTGTTAATCATATTATCTTCTAATATTTTTCTCTCTCTACTTGGATTCCCAAAATATACCTTGCCTCTCCCATATATTTCATCTCAAATCTTCCCTTTAGATTTGTTTTGAGTTGGTTAATTTTGTCCATGGATTTACTTAAAACCAACAAATCATCAACATAAATTGCAAAAAAAATAATTCATTTTTCATTTTCAAACAAGTAAATTGCATGATCTGAGTTTATCTTTATAAATATTAGACTGGTAAGAAACTCATCAAGTTTCTTGTTCCACTGCCGAGAGCCTGTTTCATGCTATAGAGAGATTTTATTAGTCGACATACCTTGCTCTCTTTTCTTCGTCTTCCAAAAAGCCTCCGGGTTGCCGTTGTTGTTCTATAACCACCGGTGCAAGTGGAGGAGCAGCAGTAGTAGTAGAAGTAGACATGATACACTCTTAGGAGGTATCAAGAATCCTACAAAACAGTTGTTGTTAAGTGCTCACCAATTCTTATACAAGCATCCAAACCTCACAAAAATATATCAGAATGTAGAGTAGCATAAACACTAACAACTCTCAAAGTTTCAGCAAAATTGAAGCGACAACACTCAAGATATAATACTCAAATATTTCCCAAAAAACTGTCTGCAGTTTTACTACTTGGAAGTCTAGATACATAATATGTTTTGAGTCCTAATTCTTATATTTGTGTTGAATTGGCAACACCAGTGTACTTCAGAGGTACGTCAAACCACCAAGCTACCACTAATTAGTCTAGCTACCACTGAGCTATCACTAAGCTACCACTGAGTTACCCACTAAGTTACCACTGAGTTACCCACTAAGTTGACTAGAATCGTATCTATCGCAATTGCTCTATCTTCTACAAAATCACATTAAGAATATCAGACGTTGTGTTGTCCGTACGGATCATATCAAGTATAATCATGGTTGCGTTGTCTTGTGTTGTAGCTTCGCTGCTGCGTTGCTCTGCTGCTGCGCTGCTCTGCTGTATAGCAGCTGCGCTGCTCTGTCTGTATGGCTGCTGCGGTGCTCAAAGAATGAAAGCTTTCCAAAAGACAACACTTCCCTAAATATTTAGACTCAGTATACCGGCGCAGCTGCGGTGACAAACTAGCGCAGCTTCGCTGCATAGCAGTATAGCAATTAGCAAGTCACCCACTCCCACTACATCTCAATGTTGGATTTAGCACAGCATCGCAGCATAGCAGTATATCATTTTAACTATTCACTTAATCCCACTGCATCTTTGCAATACTTTAGTTTAGGAGCGGGAAGGGCTTTAGTGAGCATATCAGCAATCATTTTTGCATCTGGCAAATAACATAACTTAATCACTTTAGAGTACACTTTTTCTCTTACAAAGTGTAATCCTACATCCATATGCTTTTGAAGTGATGACTCGGGTTAGAAGCAATGGCAATGGCAGCCTGGTTATCACAATAGATCACCTGTGGACCAATTTGCATGTATCCTAGTTCTTGTAACATGGATTTTACCTATAAGAGTTCTTTGAGGGCCAAGCTTTGCTGCCATATATTCTGACTCTATTGTCGACTGTGCAATCACCTTTTGAAGTTTGGTGCACCAGCAGCAAGTGCCGTTCCCAATTTGTAGAACGAATCCCGTGGTGGATTTCAGGCTTGGCATGTCACCATAGCTTGCATCACTCCAAGTTTGCAGTTTTACTTCTCCTCCGCCTAGTGTAAGTTTGAGGTCTTTGGTTCCAGCCAAATATCTTAAGACTCTCCTTGCTGCATCAAATTCAGATTTTCTCGGATTCTCTAGACTCCTGCTTAGTACCCCGACTGCTGCAGCAATGTCAGGACTGGTACAATTCATGAAATATATTAAGCTTCCCACTATCTGTTTGTAAGGTATTTGTGTCATAGAATCATTCTCCCTTTATTCTAAATACTCGCTAATAATGACACCTGGTTCTGTCTCTTCTCCCTCTAACTTCTGTCGATCCTTCATTGGAGTTTGACATCCTTTTGCCCCCCCCATTCCGTACTCATCTAACATGTTTCCAATAGCATTCTTTTGAGTCAATTTTATTACTTTCTTATTTCTGTCCCTCTTTACCTAAATACCCAAAATATATTTTGCCTCACCGAGGTCTTTCATCTCGAACCGCGAGTTTAGAGCAGTTTTGATTTTGTTAATTTCAGCCATTGATTTGCTAATTAATAGTAAATAATCTACATACACCGCTATATACATTATCCCATTTTCACCTTTTAGAACGTAGACGGAGTGATCAATACTTATCCTTTGAATTCCTAGGCTAGTCAAGAATTCATCAAGCTTCAGATTCCACTGTCTGGGGGCCTTTTTTAGGCCGTATAGAGATTTTTGCAACTTGCATACTAAGTGCTCATTTCCAAGTTCCACATACTTTTCAGGCTGCTGCATGTAAATGGTCTCTTCTAGTTCTCCATGCAAAAAGGTTGTCTTTACACCCATCTGATGTATTTCCATATCTTCTATAGCCGCTAGGGACAACAAAATCCTAACTATCGAAAATCTTAAAACCGGAGAAAATGTTTCTTCAAAATCGATTCCTTCCTTTTTATTATATCCTTTTGCCACAAGTATGGCCTTATAACGTTCAATGGTGTTGTCGAGATTTAACTTCACCTTGAATACCCATTTGTTGCCGATTGCTTCTCGCTCCGGAGGAAGGTTCACAAGCTCCCATGTTTGAGCCTCCATGATGGACTTCATTTCGTCGTTTGCTGCCTCCATCCAGTGATTCCGTTGTGGGGATGAGAAGGCCTCTTGAATAGTCAAAGGCTCCCTTGAGGCTGCCGAGTGGGCAAAATGAGAACTTGCTTGCGGGCGGCTGCTAGATCTTCTTCCCCCGGATATTCTGAGGTTGAGATCGTCAGATGCCGCGCATTGTGCTGATTGCGCTAGTTGCGATCTGTGTGGATTGACCGCTGGTGGTCCAGTTGGAACTGAACTTGTTGAGGAACTTGGAGAGAGTCTGACTCCGGAGTCACTACCGCAGAATGTAGTATCTGTGGGACAATTTCTTTCATGCAATCTAAAATGACATATTCTTGTACCTTTTGCTGCTTTTGTTGCTCTATCTGACATATTCTTGTACCTTTTGCTGCTTTTGTTGCTCTATCATTTTTAATAAATCTACAGAGTCAAGTACATCCTTTACAATAATATTTTGAGCTACAACTATTTTTTGCCTCTCAAACACAAAGACTCTATAACCTTTTGAGTGATCGTCATATCCTAACAAAATAGCTGGTAGTTCCTTCGGTTCCATTTTCCATCTATTTGTGGACGTATCCAATATAAAGCATTGACTACCAAAGACTTTGAAACAGCTAACATCTGGTTTGCTACCTGTCCAGATCTCGGAAGGAGTAGTGTCTACCGATCTTGATCCTATCCTATTCTTAATATAAACTGCACAATTTAGAGCCTCAGCCCAAAATTTCGGATCCACATTTTTATCTACAAGCATCGACCTAGAGCTCTCCTTAAGATTTCTATTTAGTCTTTCAGACACCCTATTTTGTTCCGGTGAATATAGAACAGTCAATAAATGACTAATACCTTCTTCGAGTAAAAAGGTTTCAAATTCTTTCGATGTATATTCACCACCATTATCTGATCTGAGCTGCAAAATATGTTAATTATGAAGTTTTTCAACCCATGTTTTATAGTGTTTGAAGTGACCAAACACTTCACTCTTCTACTCCATGAAGTAAACTTTTGTAAACCTGGAGAAATAATTTGTAAAGGTGACCATATATTTCATCCCCCCGGCAGATGGAACCTTCGCAGGACCAAAAACATCCGAATTAATTTGTTGCAACAGTTTCGTTGACCGATGCTTTGACTCTTTAGGAAATGGCAATCGGTGGATTTTCCCTAAAGTGCAACCATCATTAGTTTTGACCGGCTCATCTGTGATTGATACACCCTCTATTTTTCCAGCAAGGACCATTTTCGTCAAACTATCATAGTTTACATGGCCTAATCTTTTATGCCTCAACTCATCTGAGTGCAAAACACTGGAGTACAGAACATCATTCTCCTTAGTATTAGCCATATCCATGCGATACATCTTGCTACTATCTCTAGTACCTGTAACCGCAACCTTGCCATTTTTGCTAACAACCTGCCGACCATTTTTCAAATTAACCTCAAAGCCTTTACTCTCTACTAACGGCGTAGAAGACAGATTTTTCTTAAAGTTAGGCACAAATAAGACATTGTGAAGAGTCCTTTCAATTGCTTTCCTTCTTCATCAACTAACAAGGACACATCACCCATAGCACGAGTTTGGACACTCATTCCACAAGCATAATAAATATTTTTCTCCGGCGTTGCTTTCAGATTTTTGAAGATGGCCTTGTTCCTACACATGTGGGCTGACGCTCCTGTATCCATTATCCATCCAGGGTTCTTCGCGCCCTCCATTGGTTTCGCCATAGCGAATTGATCCGTGTTGTCCTCCTCATAAAATATCAAAATTTTGTCCTTGAGTGAGGAAAAAGCTGAAAACAGTGCATTTCTACGATGTGTAGGCCCCGTGAAGCTTTTGTAAAACTGACTTTATTGCCATACCGGCCTATATAAACCTGTATCGTTAGCTTGTTTACGTTTAGGACAGAATTTGTATCCATAACCCCTCTCACTACAATAAAAACATGCATTGTTTGATTGTCTATTTCCACCCTGATTAAACTGTCTGAACTGGTTAAACTGATTACGTTGCTGATTAAATTGACATTTCTTCCCAAAGTCTGAATTAAAGCCTCTACTTGCTCAACATTGAGAATATTAGATGTAGCTTCCTCATCTAGTAAAATTTTGATGGCTAACTGTAAAGTTGAGCTAGCTTTATCTTTCTGTTTGAGCATGTTAGATGCTCCTATCATACTACGAGGGAGACCCCTCATGAGCAATGCTGCCTGTTGAAACGGAGGAAACACCCCACCTGCACAAGCATGTGCATCTACAAAGATACGAAATTTGTTAAAATATTCAGCCATTGTACCGCCAGTGTACTTATAGTCCTAAATTTTTCCAGCCAATAGAAGCTCTTCCTAGACATTAGCCTTTTCATAATCACTTTTAAGGGATTTCCATATATCAATTGTTTTTTTCATTTTTATGCGAGACATAGCTAAGTCCTCAGATATACAAAATTTCACAATAGAACGAGCTTGCGTATTTTTCTTAGACCATGACGAATGAGATTCGTCGAGCGAACCATCCAATATATCCAAAAGATTGACATTCTCAAAATGTGTCTCCACCATATCCGCCCAATAAACATACTTATCCCCGGAAAAGATAGGAATTCTTGATAACAAGCCGATAACACGTTGTTCTTCAACCACCGGTGTAGGTGGAGAAGCAGCAGTAGTAGTAGAAGTAGACATGATACACTCACAGAAACTATCAAGAATCCTACCAAACACCTATTTTTAAGTGCTCACCAATTCTTATACAAGAATCAAAACCTCACAAAACTCTATCAAAGTATAAAGTAGCATAAACACTGACAACTCCCAAAGTTTCAGTACAATTGACCAGGCAACACTGAAGATATAATACTCAAAAGTATCCCAAAAAACTATCTGCAGTTTTACTACTTGGAAGTCTGGATACATAATATGTTTTGAGTCCTAAGTCTTGTACTTGTGTTGAACTGGCAACACCACTGTACTTCAGAGGTATGTCAAACCACTAACCTACCACTAATCTGTCTAGCTACCACTGAGTTATCACTAAGCAACCACTGAGCTATCACTAAGCTACCACTGAGTTACACACTAAGTTTACTAGAATCGTATCTATCGTAGTTGCTCTATCCTGTACCGAATTACATTAAGAATATCAGACGTTGCGTTGTCCGTACGGACCATATCAAATATAATCATGGTTGCGTTGTCCTGTGTTGTAGCTTCGCTGCTGCTCTGCTCTGCTGCTGCGCTGCTCTGCTGTATAGCAGCTGCACTGCTCTGTCTGTATAAATTCTCCGCTGCTGCGCTGCTCTGAGAATGAAAGCTTTCCAAAAGACAACATCCGTATGAAGATCTCTTTTTCTAGCTTTATATGGAGATAATTTGTTTTGATGTCCATCTGGTGCACCTCCTTATCTTTTGCTATCGCCAGATTGAGAAGTATTCGGACGAGGGAAATCAGACAACCGGGGCAAAGGTCTGCTTATAGTTTATTTCCTCTTTCTATGTAAATCCTCTAGCTAGTAACCAGGCCTTACAGCGCTCAATGGTGTTATCCAGGTTCAATTTCAACTTGAACACCCATTTGCTCGGCTTTTTGCTAGGTGGACAGTCCACCAACTTCCAAGTATCGGTCGCCATGATAGAGTCCATTTCCTCATTGATGTTTGTTTTCCATTGGTTTCTCTCCGGACAGTTCATCGCATCTTTGTAAGTTTGAGGTTCATTTGGATGGGATAGCCTGGTCACCTTGTTGTTGACATGTTTTTCTTGCGGCCTTTTGCTGCTTCTCTTGCCTCCCTCAAAATTTGTCGCCGGTATAGATAGCTCTCTTTGGTTCCGTCTAACAGTTTTAACTTCTCCCCTCTCCCTTGGTTTCGGTTTTATTTCCAACACGTCTTCCGCTTCTAGCCGAGATGTCTCTTGCGATTTCACTGTTTGATCCTTTCCTGTCTGATTTATACCTGCAAGATCATCATCTTCTTAGAAACTTAGATAATTGGGGAGATCAAAGACATGAAAATTTTCTGACTCAAATCTGATTTTGACTGACTTTGTTTACTTAAATGGATCTATAGACTTGCCTTCATCCATCACCACTAGACGCTTCATTTGAATCGCATCTTCTCTCTTAATATTATAGACTCTATATCCCTTTACATCTTCATCATATCCTAGCAGATATCTTGGATTTCCTTTCAGATCTATTTTTTTGTTTATTCGATATGTATCTAGACTGAACACTTCACTTTCGAAAACCTTTAAGTGTGAAACATCAGGTTTTCGGCCGCTACATCTCTCTTAAGGTGTTTGGCCTTTTACTACTAAAGTAAGATCTCTATTCTTTAGATAATTTGCACAGTTTATTGCTTCGCTCCAAATTATCTTTTGTATATTTTTATCCGACAGCATACTCTTAGCACTGGCACTTAGTGTCCAATATAACCTCTTGGCTACACCATTTTGCTCAAGATATTTAGAGACTGTCTTTTGGTGTTACACTCCATTTTCTCTCAAAAACTCCTCAAACTGTTTCGAGGTATACTCTCATCGATTATCACTCTTTACTCGCTTAATTTGAGTTTCATAGAGTTTCTCACACAATGTTTTTAATTCCTTAAAGATCTGTGGGGCCTCATAGTTATTTTTTAGAAAATACACTCTAGAATTTCGAGACCAATTGTCGGTGATAGTCATTAAAAACCTTTTACCTCCGGGTGATGGCACTCTTCTCGGTCCCCATATATTAGTGTGTACGAAATCTAACACATTTTCTATTTTATAAGTGGCTACCTTTGGAAAGGGTAACATGTGTGCTTTATTTTGAGCACATCAACTACAGTCACTTAGATTTTTATATTCTCCAAAATGTATCCTTTCCACTACCCCTATGTTTTTTATTTCTTTCAACTTATCTAAATGCACATGTTCAAGTCTCACGCCATAACATAACATCATGAACACCAGCATAATAAAGTTTTTTTTTCATTGCTTAAAATCAGCCAAAATATCCCTTCGCTACCCTTTTCAACAATGAAATACACTTCCTCCTCAAAACTAGCAGTACAGATTCCCTTTCTAGTGATACTGTCAAAGCCCTTGTCATCTAACACAGATTTTGAGATGAGTTTTTTTTCAATTTAGGAATAAATAACAAAGTAGATAATGTAATTATGGATGCCTATCCTTCCACTAATACTTTCAAATCTATCAACCCTACAAAAGTAGTAGTGACCACCCTCTTTTTACCGTACTCTATCTCTACGGTGGGAATCTTTTTTAGTTTTGTAAATATGTGATTGTCCTTTCACATATGCATAGAGGCACCTGAATCCACGATCTAACCCTCTTCACCTTTCAATCCACCGTAAGCACATTTCTGCTTTCGTGGAATTTCGGCCTCAGTTTTTGCCTCCAACTCCTCATCCAACAAGGGCTCGTCGTCCTCGTCCTCGAATTCCTCCTCATGTATTTGCGTTTCAATGGTCTTTTTCTTTCCTCTTGGAGGTCCACCGATCTGTCCCTCGTATAACCGAAGTTCGGTAAGTTTAGACCACTCCGCCATATAGTGTCATGGTTTCTTGCAAATATGGCACAATACTTTGGAGACCTTGGGTCCGGACTAATTGGAATTTCCTCCTCCTTCGTAGTTTCCAACCGGTTTTTTGGGATCATTTATTCTCCAATCAAAATCGCTAACTAAGGCTTGTCCACTCTTTCCTCGCCTTCGGATCTCTATCGTATTCTCTCGAACGATAAATAATCTCTACGAAAGATTCCAAACCCACTAAGAGTTCGGTAAATCCTGCACACAGTTGACTATGTTCTAGTAATCATCAGATAATTTTATAGGTAAGCAATTGACTTTCATTTTTTCAGTTTCAACTTGTCAACCACTTTCTAACTCCATAAAAAGTGTCGCGAGCTCATTACAAAAATTCAACATCTTCCCACCTTCATAGACATATGCATCTATTTTATGGTTAGCCAACTGTTGTTTCTAATCCTACCACTTCGGTACATCTCTATGAGAGCCATGAAACTCTGAGACCTCCATAAGTCCTCAGAGTGGACAGCTTCCAAGAAGCCTCTAGGATAATCCTGACCCCTTTGTGTTTAAGCAAAAATAACTGCCACCCTGGCACACAAAAACTCTGACCAACTTCACCCCTGTGAAGACAAGACTCCCCTGAGTCGATAGCAAAAAGAATCTCTGAATTTGCTCCCCTGAGCAGTAAGTTATGGAGGGTCAAAGTTGACCTTTTGTACAGAAGCTCTCTGGGAGAGGGGGTCCTATCTTCTAATTTTTCTAAGTCCTATCTCTCTCACAGACTCTATCTACTGATGTACGGAACCAATCAGAATTGAGTTCCGTACGCAAAAGTACAGCTGCCGGTGTACTTTATGTACGGACATTGTACGACATGGCCAAAATGTCGACACATGTCAAATCCGGATTCGGTGCCATAATCTCCGGAGTTTCCACAATCCAACGGAATTTTGCCACGCGTCATCCGATGTGGCGATGGCCACAAACCGCCGAAATCTTCCTCCGCGATCTCGGCGCTAATCCCGGCCGTCCGATTAAATTCGGCTTTAATCGTGGCCGTAATAAATACATGCGCGGTATTTGTTTCATTTACGAAACAAATGCGCGGTACTGATTTATGTCCGTACCGTAAGTCGTACATTACATATTACTGGATCTATGTATCCCGTAATTAATTCTAGTTAAATGGTTTATCGCAAGAATACATATCTAAATAATTATCAAACTATATGCTATGTAACAATACCTCTAGACGAAACGGCTAAGGCTACCGGCTACTTCGTGTCTGCCGGCCGGCAGGTACATGGATCAAATCCTGCCTTCGGCATATACATTTTAATCAAATATATAAACCCTATAATAAAATTCCCGTAAACCTCAGGATAGCCAAGGTAGCCATGGCTCTAGCTTCCTCTCCAATTTCTCAGTGACTGCGACAAGTTTGAGAGTTGGAGAGAGAAGTTAGAGATAGACTGCCTCGACTTCTATATTTCTTTTCAGACCTAGAAAATACTAATAAAACCATTAGTTTCTACACTCCCCTTATTTTCTAGTCAATCTTTAATTTCAGACCACACTTCTCCCTGCAAAAAATTAGTTTAGGGGAAGGCACAGGTTTGGTCATCATATCCGCTACCATCTCACTATCTGGTCTGTACTCTAAACTGATTATTTTGTTTTCTACTTTCTCTCTAACAAAGCTGAGTCTGATGTCCATGTGTTTGGCTTTAAAATGATGTTTAGGATTGGCAGAAATAGCAATTGCTGCCTGATTATCATAAAAACTTTTCTGCACACCACTCTTAAGGTGACCAAGCTCATCAATCAAAGACTTGACCCACATCAATTATTTTACAGCCGAGCAAGAGGCCATATACTCAGCCTCCATGGTGGATTGAGCAATAACTCTTTGCTGTTTGCTACTCCAACAGCAAGCCCCATCACCCACATATAATACATATCCAGAAGTGCATCTCCTCATCGGAGCATCACCATAACTGGCATCACTCCAAGTAGTGATGTCTGTATTCTCCCCACCCAAATGCAACCATATATCCCTAGTTCCTATCAAATATCTAAGGACTCTCTTAGCTGCCTCCCAATCCTTCTTAGTGGGAGCATTTAGACTTCTACTCAGCACTCCTACTGCTGCAGCTAAATCCGGCCGGGTACAATTCATAAAATAGATTAGATTTCCCACTACTTGCCTGTAAAGAATAGTCTGCATGAACTTCTATTCTTCAGGAAATAATTCCTCGTCTAAGACTATGACTCCTTCTTCCTCACTTCCCTTCTTAAACTCCATTGGAGTTGTACAACTATTAGCTTTATCCAATTGAAATTTTTCAAGCATGTTCCCTATTGCTTCCTTTTGAGTGAGTCTTATAATTTTCCTTTTTCGGTCTCTCTCTACTTGAATTCCCAAAATATATTTTGCTTCTCCCATATCTTTCATTTCAAATCTCCGTTTAAGATCGGTTTTCAATTAATTAATTTTTTCTATTGATTTACTTAAAACAAGCAAATCATCAACATAAATTGCAATAAATAAAAAACCTTCCTCATCTTCGAAAATATAGATTGAGTGATCTGAGCTGATTCGAATATATCCCAGACCGGTAAGAAACACATCAAGCTTGTTATTCCATCGTCGAGGCGCCTGTTTCAAACCATAAAGAGTTTTAATCAGCCTGCATACCTTACTCTCCTCTCCTTCCTCCACAAATCATTCGGGTTGTCGCATGAAGATCTCCTCTTCCAATTCTCCATGCAAAAAGGCTTTCTTGATGTCCATCTGATGCACTTCCATGTCTTCCGCTGCTGCTAAACTGAGAAGTATGCGGACGGAGGGAAATCTGACACCGGGGCAAAGGTTTCCTCGTAGTCAATTCCTTCCTTTTGTGTAAATCCCTTTGCCACTAATCTGGCCTTGTAGCGCTCGATTGTGTTATCTGGGTTCAGTTTTAGTTTGAAAACCCACTTACAACCGATTGGTTTTCGGTTAGGTGGACAGTCCACCAGCTCCCAAGTATCGGCTGCCATGATTGAAGCCATCTCCTCATTGATGGCTGTCTTCCACCGGTTTCTTTCTGGACAAGTCATCGCCTCTCGATAAGTTTGAGGTTCATCTTGATGAGATAGTTTAGTTACCTTGTTATTAACCTGTTTTTCTTGCAGTCTTTTGCTACTTCTCCTCCCTCCCTCAAAATCTGAGGTCGGAATAGATGGTTCTCGTGGATTCTTTCGAACAAACTCGGCTTCTCCCCTATCCCTTGATTCCGAATCAATTTCCACCACGTCTTCCGCTTCGAGTAGAGTTGTCACTGGAGTTTCCACAGCCGAGTCCTTTTCGGTCTGATTTGTTCCTGCAAGAATGTCATCGTCTCTAAAACCTGGATAGTTAGGAAGCTCAAAGTCATCAGAATTTTCTGACTCAAATCTGATTTTTACTGACTTTGTATATTTGAAGGGATCCACAGACTTTCCTTCATCCATAACTACTAGATGCTTTACTAAGATTATATCTTCCCTTTTTAGATCATAAACTCTATATCCTTTAACATCCTCATCATATCCTAATAAGTATCCCGGTTTTCCTTTAGATCTAGCTTCCATTTGGACGGATCAGTATCTAGACTAAATACTTGACTGCCGAAAACCTTTAAGTGAGATATATCTGGTTTCCGGTTTGTCGATATCTCATAAGGTGTTTGCTCCTTTATAGCTAAAGTAAGAACTTCATTTTTGAGGTAATTAGCACAGTTCATTACTTCTACCCAAAACCTTTTTCCTATCTTTTTATCCGACAACATACTTCTAGCACTATCACTTAGTATTCTATTTAACCTTTCATCTACCCCATTCTGTTCCAGATTTTCTGGAACTGTCTTTTGGTGTTGGACCCCATCTTCCCTCAGAAAATCCTCAAACAGGTTAGAAGTATACTCTCCACCATTGTCACTCCTTACTCTCTTGATTGGATTTTCATGGAGTTTTTCGCTCGATGCTATATATTGACTAAAACAATCCTGATCTTCTGACTTGTTTTTCAAAAAATACACCCGGGAATACCGAGACCAATCATCAGTTATAGTCATCATAAATCTCTTTTTCCCCGTTGAGGGCACTCTTGCCGGTCCCCAAATATCTGTGTACTAGATCTAGATTTTTTTCTCCCTTATACGTGGCTGTTTTAGGAAAGGGTAATCTGTGTGCTTTACCTTGAGCACATCCACTACAATCACTTATATCATCATTCTCACTAAACTGAATCCCTTCCACTTCTCCCATCTTTTTCATCTCTCTTAACTTATCTAGATTCACATGCCCAAGCCTCTTATGCCACATCATAATATCATGAACACCAACATAATAAAATTTCTTCTTTTCATTATTTAAGATCAGCCTAAACATCCCATGGCTACCTTTCTCAGCAATGAAATAGACATCCTCATCAAAACTAGCAGTAAAGACTCCTTCCCTAGTGCTAGTGAAAAAATCCTTATCATCTAATAGAGATGTAGAGATAAGGTTTTTGTTCAGCTCCGGAATAAATAATACATCGGAGAATGTTAATATGGATGTCTTTCATTCTACTAACACTTTTAGATCTACTGATCCTACAAGAGTAGTGGTGACTATCCTCCCATCTCCGTACTCTATCTCTACGTTGGTAATCTTTCTTATCTTAGTGAACAGGTGTCTATCCTTACACATGTGCATGGAGGCACTTGAATCTACAATCCAGCGTGCTTCACCTTTCAATCCACCGTAAGCACATTTCTGCCTTCGTGGAATTTCGACCTCATTTTTCGCCTCCAACTCCTCAATCAAAAGGAGCTCATTGTCCTCGTCTTCGGATTCAGCCTCAAGTACCTGTGTGACAAGGGCCTTTTTCTTTCCTCTCAGGGTACCACCGGTCTGCCCCTCTTTTAACCAAGCTCGGTTAGCTCAGTGCACTCTGCCATATAGTGCCTCGGTTTCTTACAAAAATGACATAAACCTTTGGGAGCCCTTGGTTTGAACTCTTCAGGTTGTTTTTTCTGCTCCCTACCCCCATAGTTTTCGACTGGTTTCCGAGAATCCTTGTTCCTCCAATCAGTCGCTGTTGCCAAGGCTTGGCCACTCTTTCCTCTCCTTCGGATCTCAATCGTATGCTCTCGAACGAGAATCATCTCTAGCAGTGAGTTCCATATCCACCTTGAGTCTGGCAAGTCCTACACACGGTTGACTATGTTCTCGAACTCATCAGGTAACTTCATCAGTAAACAGTTAACCTTTTCTTTTTCACTAAAAACTTTTCCCGCACTCTCTAGCTCCATGAAGAGTGTAGCAAGCTCATTGCAAAAATCCAACATATTTCCCCCTTTGTATACATACTCCTTAACTTTCTGATCAGCCAACTGTTGTTGCTGAATCGTACCACTTCGGTACATCTCTATAAGAGCCATCCAAAGATCGGATGCCCTTTCTACCTGCAAATGAGGACATGCAAGTCCTTGAGTAAGATGGCATAGGATGAAGTGCTTTGCCGCCATATTGTTGAAGTCCCAGGTTTGAGTATCATTCTCTTCGTTCCTCGGAATAGGTGACATGAATGCTGAACCGGTTCTATTGGTGTGGTCGCCTCCTTCTCCTTTCCTTTGTACACCACCTCTCCTTCTTTTGTTTCCTCCGTTGAAGGTGAATCCTCTTTCCTGGTGAATCTGCTTCCTCCAAACCTTGGAGGAATCCCAAGACTTGATGGACGCCCCAATCGTCCGCTCACTTCCCCCAAAACCTTTTTTCGCATAGAGCTCCTATCATCATACTTTCCCAGTATATGAAGCCAGTTCCATTAAATATTGGTACCCTAGAGGGTGGGCCCATAACCTGAAACTCTGAGACCTCCATAAGTCCTCAGAGTGGACAGCTTCCAAGAAGCCTCTAGGATAATCCTGACCCCTTTGTGTTTAAGCAAAAATAACTGCCACCCTGGCACACAAAAACTCTGACCAACTTCACCCCTGTGAAGACAAGACTCCCCTGAGTCGATAGCAAAAAGATTCTCTGAATTTGCTCCCCTGAGCAGTAAGTTATGGAGGGTCAAAGTTGACCTTTTGTACAGAAGCTCTCTGGGAGAGGGGGTCCTATCTTCTAATTTTTCTAAGTCCTATCTCTCTCACAGACTCTATCTACTGATGTACGGAACCAATCAGAATTGAGTTCCGTACGCAAAAGTACAGCTGCCGGTGTACTTTATGTACGGACATTGTACGACATGGCCAAAATGTCGACACATGTCAAATCCGGATTCGGTGCCATAATCTCCGGAGTTTCCACAATCCAACGGAATTTTGCCACGCGTCATCCGATGTGGCGATGGCCACAAACCGCCGAAATCTTCCTCCGCGATCTCGGCGCTAATCCCGGCCGTCCGATTAAATTCGGCTTTAATCGTGGCCGTAATAAATACATGCGCGGTATTTGTTTCATTTACGAAACAAATGCGCGGTACTGATTTATGTCCGTACCGTAAGTCGTACATTACATATTACTGGATCTATGTATCCCGTAATTAATTCTAGTTAAATGGTTTATCGCAAGAATACATATCTAAATAATTATCAAACTATATGCTATGTAACAATACCTCTAGACGAAACGGCTAAGGCTACCGGCTACTTCGTGTCTGCCGGCCGGCAGGTACATGGATCAAATCCTGCCGCCGGCATATACATTTTAATCAAATATATAAACCCTATAATAAAATTCCCGTAAACCTCAGGATAGCCAAGGTAGCCATGGCTCTAGCTTCCTCTCCAATTTCTCAGTGACTGCGACAAGTTTGAGAGTTGGAGAGAGAAGTTAGAGATAGACTGCCTCGACTTCTATATTTCTTTTCAGACCTAGAAAATACTAATAAAACCATTAGTTTCTACAAGCCATCCATATTACGTAATCTCTTTCTACTTGCAAATGAGGGGACGTAGGTCCTTGAGTAATATGGCGGAGGATGAAAGGCTTTGCAGCCATGTTGTGATAGTCCCACGTATTAATATCATTCTTTTCGTTCCTCTTAATCGGCGACATGAATGCTGAACCGGTTGTTATGAGTGTGATCGTCTCCTTCTCTTTTTTTTTGTCCACCACCTTCTCTTCTTTTGTCTCCCCCGCTGGAGATGGATTTGCATCTCTGGTGAATCTGCTTCCTTTAAACCGTGGAGGGATGCCTAGGTTGGATGGACACCTCACTCGTCAACTCACTATTCCTCAAAACCTTTTCTCACATAGAGCTCCTATCATCATACTCTTCAGTATATGAAGCCAGTTCTATTAAATATGGGCACCTTAGAGGGTGGGGCTATAATTTCAACCTATGAGACATCCATTGGTTCTCAGAGTAGGCAACACACACGAAGCCCCTAGGATAACATTAACCCCTTTGAGTTTCAACAAGAATAACTGCCACCCTGCCATCAATAACACTGACAAACGTCACAATTATGTTATGCGTTTGTCCTGTCTGTATCGCAGCTTCGCTGCTGCGCTGCTCTGTCTGCATAGCAGCTGCGCTGCTGTGCTGCTCTGTCTGCATAACAGCTGCGCTGCTTCGCTGCTCTGTTTGCATAGCAGCTGCGCTGTTGCGCTGCACTCAAATTATGATGCATGTCTTTGTGAAACTTTACGCTACAAATTACAAATCTTTCTACAGTCTTACTAATTTGCTGAGAGTGAAAGCTTTCCACAAACAACAAAAACTAATGTTCGTAGCATTTGTTTTTTCCGGTACATAAGGTACAACTAAATCTATGTTCCAAAGTTCGTTCATCTAATTAAATGAAATATCATATGTGTACATATTTAAATAGATATCACACCCTGTATACCTCAGCAGAGTTCCTAAACTTAATGATAACGCTATCAGCTACCGGCTACACTGACGGACAGTAGGTTCTAAAATCAAATACTGGTTACGGCAACCACCTTTTAGTAACGACTACTTTGGTCGATGCTTGTCTCTCAAAACAACATAGGCAGCCATGGCTCTTATTACCTCTCTTGTCTTTAGTGACTACAACAAGTGTGGGGACTTAAAGAGTTGAGTAAGAAGCACACTGCCTCTGTTGTTTTCCCTTTTTATCTTTCATAATTTAGACCTAGAAAATACACATTAAGAAAACTGTTGAAATATGTGTGTTTCTTATTTGTATTTTCAACGTTGTTTTTGTATTGTTTATGATCATCTCTAAAATAACAAAATAAAAGGTTTTTTTGCTAAGCTCTAACCTCTCTCTCTTTGGGCTCCATACTTGTTGTATTCATTAATGATTAGAGAGAGAGAAAGAGATAGATCAATGGCCCCCTAAGCAGTCCAAAAAGCTACAGAGCGCAGAGAACAATCTTAGTAGACTGTACCAAAAAGATACGGACCAGCTAGGATTTGATCCTGGTCCTTATGGTTCGCCGGAATAGCCGGCAGCCTTGTCCTATAGTCTAGGACCTGTGTTGAGATATATAAGGTTCGATAATACTTAAAGATAAACATGCAAAATAGACCGATTAACTAGTTAGATGGGAAATCCCACATATAACTGGAGGAGATTTCATATGCAAGCCGGCACCGCACTAAACAAATTGATCGGATATTAATTTGAAGGGCGGACGTCGAACATCTATATGGATCGCACGGTGGATATCCAAGCCGGTATCGTAGAATGGCCATTTTGGCGGTTTATGGATGTTACGTCACCGGATGACACGTGGCACAACATCATTGAAGAGCGGAATCTCCACAAAGCATCAAGGCGAGTCTAAATGTGACAGACGTCTTCACCATGGCGACGCCGTACACTCACCGTATAGAAGGTACCACGGTTCCTGTACCTTCTTGTACGATACAGTCCTGTGATTGGTGTTGTACAACAATAGATAGGGGTTTAGAGAGGAGTTTAGGACTTCGGATTTTCTTAGGGTACCCGCCTCTCTCCCAGAGTGACTCCGTACGAAGAGGCATTTTTGCCTCCTTATAGTTTATCGCCTAGATGGGAATTTTTATACATTTTTTTTTATGTGGACTCAAAAGAGTCCAGACTACACAAGGGTGTAGTCGGTGATATTTTTTGCCTGCCAAGGTGAGAGTTAATCTTGCACAAAGGAGGCCATTGAAAATTCACTACAGGCTTCATACGTAAAGTGGAATTCGGTGATCCAATGGGGGACACATAATTGCAATTATGGGCCCACCCTCTAGGGTGCCCATTTTCAATGGAACAAGATTCACCTATTGGGAAACGATGATGACCGGTGCACTGTGTGAGAACTGATATTGGGGAATAGTAAGTGGACAAGTGAGAAAACCATCTCCAAAGACTCCACTAGTGTTTGGGGGAGTCAGATTTATTAGAACATCATCCGGTATAACCAAGGAAGCAGATGAACAGCAAAGCGGCATTTTGGGGGGAGGAAAGTAGAAAATGAAGGTGCCCCTTACTCCTATCACCCTTGCGATATAGTCATCGGTTCTCAAAATGGAGGATAATAATACTCTCACATGAAGATAGAACAATACGGCAATAAGACACTTTATTCTGAGACATTTCACTCAGGTTTTCGCAACATCTCATCGTAACATAGTTGCGGCTGCGGATCTGTGGGCAATATTTACAAGGGTGGGATTATTCGAAGCAACAACTAGCTGAGCAAAAACTAAATGCATACTCTTCTAAAAGCGGAAAGATGTTAAACTACCATAATGTTCTACGCTCTTTATATATAGAGTTAAAAAGTGTCGGTCGGATGGGAACCATGAAAGCCAAGGTCAACACCCTGATCATGAAACTAGAGGATGAATATGAGAATGTGGTCAACCGAGTGCAAGATCTTGACGATCACTTGTGGATCAAGATTTCAGTTGTAAAAATGATACTTGTCCAAGAGAACATTTTGTCCTTTGTATATA
Organism: Zygnema cylindricum; assembly: GCA_037447655.1. NCBI lineage: Eukaryota > Viridiplantae > Streptophyta > Zygnematophyceae > Zygnematales > Zygnemataceae > Zygnema > Zygnema cylindricum. The sequence continues at coordinate 73,270 of JBBHKE010002119.1, read as the reverse complement.
AAAGTGTCTGAAACAGGTACTGCGATTTTTTCAGCGGAGGAAGAAGAACCGGTGAAAGAGATGGAGAAGGAGAAATTGGAGGTTGTCAATTTTCCTAAAACTGACAACACTGGGTTCTTTGCTATGGCCTAGATGATAGAGGGAGAGAAAGATCTCGGGTGGATTATGGATTCCGGAGTTCCTCCCATATGTGTTGGAACAAATCATATTTAAAGATATGACACCTATCCTCACTCGTCAAATCTTTTATGCTTGTAGTGCCATGGTAAAAGCTAATGCTAAGGGTAGCATTGATCTCAATTGTGAGATAGATGGCAAAGCTGTAAAAAAAACTTTGCATGATCTCTTATATGTGCCAAAATTTAAGAAAAAAAAAATCTATCTGAGTTGCAAATATTAAAGGTTTTGATGCTCTTTAGATAAAAGGCGAAAATATAGTAAGCAAGGATGGGAGAGTAACATTAACGAGAACTAGAGGCCAAAACATGTTGTACCGGATGGATCTGGTTAATAAAGTTGATTTTGTGTACTCTAGTGTCCAATCTAAAAATGATTTTTGACATAAAAGGCTAGGGCATGTTCGTAATGAGAGGCTTGAAAAGATGGTGAAGACCAATATGATAGAAGGTTTCAAGTTTGGTCAAAAAGAATCCCATGTGTGTGATGGTTGTGCTCTCTAAAAGCTTCATAAGCTTCCCTTACCACAGATTTCACACTATCGAGCATTTCGGCCTTATCCACTCGGATGTATACGGACCGGCCAGAGTTCCTTCTCTCAGTGGCAGAAAATACCTTGTCACCATCACGGATGATTACTCGCGGTTTAGTCGAGTGTATTTCATAAAAGAAAAGAGTGAGGTCGTCACACATTTTAAGCAGTTTCGGATGAAGGCCGAAAAACTTCACGGGAAACCGATACATGCTTTGCGCTCCGACAATGGGGGAGAGTATATATCAAATGCCTTTGTTGAATATTTGAAAGAAAATGGAATTTCTCATGAGTTTAGTGTTCCTTACACTTTGGAACAGAATGGTGTTGCTGAAACACTCAATCGAACTTTGACTGAATGTGCTGTGGATAAAAGAGTGGATCCAAAATTCAGAGAGGAAGCTTTTCAATGTGCTTCTTACATAAGAAATAGAATAAAAACCACGCTCGTGAAGGATAAAACACCTTATGAAATCTAGACAGGAAAGAAGCCAAATGTCAATCACTTTATAGTCTTTGGAAATAAGTGTTTATTGTTGAATAATCTTCCAAATTCGAAATAAAATCAAAAATATGTACCTTCAATATTTTTGGGCTATGATGATGAATTTGTAGGATATAGAGTGTATAATCCTCAGAAAAATACAACTCAAATTGCTACGAATGTCCAAATCAAAGAAAAAAGTCAATTTGTCGATGTATTTAGTATGAATAAGGCAGAAAAGACACAAAAATTGTAAAAATATATCATACTTGAGCCGATTCCCTTCACCCAATTGGCGGTTCCCGCTTCAGATTTTCCGCGGGGAAGAAAACAAAGTAACCGGCTGATGGAACATGCTTCTCCCACAAGAACAAGGGAGCCTCTTGTTGTCCTGAGGCAACTGGTGCCCTGTAAGAAAAAGAAGAAGAAGCACCGGCAGTTGCTATAATAATCAGTACACAAAGAGGAAACTCTCACGAAAACCCAAAAAAGACCAACTTCACAATGTATTCCCACGCAAACTAGACACACCCTAGGTCTCCAAATTTGCCATAATGTAAATTATACAACAAAAAAAACACATGGAGAATTTCACAAGTTCTACCCAATGATCACAATTATCTTTAAACTTAAAGACACCTAAAAACTGTTTCGCGGTTTAGTATACAATGAATTCCTAACTCCAAAAATATTATAAGTCATATATATAGGTGAACCTACAGCTAATAACGCCGTACCACAATAACCGTGGTCGACCAGTACATTGAACTTTATGAGAACAAAACCCAGCTGTCAACCATAGACAAATATTTACATCAACCTAAAAACCTACAACAACTAAAATGAAATGTACGCGGTCAAATTTCGTCCGCTGAAATGACGGCGCAACCAATATTTCTCTTCAAAAAATGACGGCAGACTCCATGCGTTGTCCGTGCATTCTTTCATCACCGAAGATGGACCTCCACGTGTAAATCCGGTCCCCAAATGAAACTATACTTCCTTATCCGAAACAAACAATTTTCACTTTCTCATGGGCCAACACGTGTCTTTGGAGTGTACCAAATCTGTGTTCTCCTTTTGGACTTACATACCACACTAAAAACCCTTCGACGATAATTCAGCTTGTACACAAACATGACTAAGTCCGGAACCACTTTCTCACACACGAGATTTAGAGAAGACTAAAGTTTTCCAAAACAATACTACACTGAACCTTTAGACTCTTTCAGCCATTAAGTCCACATTCCTCTCTACAAAACTTCAATTCAGGCGACAGTAAAGCCTTAGTCATCATATCGCCTACCATTATCTCATCCGGCAGATAATTGAGTTTCAAGATTCTGTTCATCACCTTCTCTCTCACACAAAATGCAGCTTAAAATCAATGTGTTTGCTTTTGAAGTGATGACTTGGGTTAGATGGAATCGCAATTGCTGCCAGGTTATCACACCACACTATTTAAGGTCAAGATTGTATGAAATGAAGTTTTTGAAGGAGGGAATTCACCCACTAACTCCTTAACAGCTGAGCTTGCCGCCATAAATTCGGCCTCCATTGTAGACTGAGTTGTTGTCTTTTAAAGGTTGTTCCTCCAGCAACACGCTCCACTTCCAATCTTCAAAATAAATCTAGTGGTGGAACGGCAACCTTGCATGTCTCCCTAAATAGCATCGCTCCAAGTCTGAAATTTTACTTCGAATCTGTTGTTTTTGCAAAGTTAGTTTCATGCGTGCGTGTCGTTTCGTGCGTACACAATGTTTCGTACTCGATTCAAATGCTATCTTGATTTACTGTGGAGGCTCGAATAGATTTGCGAATTAGTGGAGTAATGGTATTAATTGTATTGGAACGTACAATATTGGCCTTCAAGTGACGCGAAAAAACATAGGCAAAAGTAATGTTTGCATAAAGGGAAATGGACGGCGGATCGCGAAGCGATCCGACGTTAAAAAATCGACGAGGTTGGAATTGTACGTCGCACATACGAAACGTAATGCAACGGGCGACATATGATGAATTGGACGTCGCTAGAGCTACAGACGGCGGCGCCGTCAGTTTGGTCTTTTTGAAAAAGGGCGCAAAATTGCGTCACTCACATGATATTTATTATGGACGGCCCATATTAGTTTGACAAAATTCGTAAAGTTTGTAAATATTTGTTGGTTTGAAAAGATAGTTTCGTGCGTGTGTGTGTCATTTGTACACAATGGTTTGTGAGTACAAGACGCGATTTTCATGCGTATGCTATTTGAATTTACTGTGGAGGTTCTAATACATTTGAGGATTGGGGGGGAGTAAGAATGTTGGTTTTGGAAACCTTTTGTCCTCTCTATATCTCGTGTGAGAGAAAGAGAGTCTAAACTTAGCCGGTTTTTTTGTACAAATTGAGTTGACGTAGACAAGATGTGATGTGGTCTGTAACTCCAAAGGGAGTTCACAGATTTGGTACACTCTATGTACACGTGTCGGTCCGTGGGGAAGTCAAGCTTGGTTGAGTTGGTTGACAAAGTACATATTTAATTGAGGGACCTGATTTACACGTGGAGGTTCATTTTCGGTGATAAATGAAAACGCGGACGGCGGAAGGAGTTCGCCGTCATTTTTGGAAGAGAAATATTGACCGAACCATTATTTCAGTGGACTAACTTTGACTCCGTACTTTAGCAGCGGCTAGGGTTAAGGATTGATGTAAATACTTGTATGTTAGATGGCGGGGTTTAGTTTGATTAATGTTTAGTGTACCGACACACCACGGTAGTTGTGGTACGGTGTAGATCAGCTGTAGGTTCACTTTGTATATGTAGGACTTGGTCATTTTTTGGACTTAGGAACTGTTGGACTAAAATCTGTTTTAGGTCATTTTGTTATTTTCATCTGAGAATTGCTCTCAGTTTAATTGGCAGAATTATCTGAAATTTTGCATATGTGTTCCTCATTCTGTTGGAAATATTGTGGCAAATTTGCAGACCTATTGTGTGTCTGGTTTTCTTGGGGCTTCATTGTGAAGCTGGTCAGATGTGTAAGTCAAATGTACGCGATCCGCTTTGGAATGTTTTGAGAAGGTAAGCCGCAGATACGAATCATAATGATGACGAACGGATTTCTAATTGGAAGTGGCGTGAGCGGCATTTATGGAAAAAAGACGTCGCCAGTACGGATTAATTTGGATGAGGTGACGTTATTTCGTCTAGTGGATTTTTTGTGACCACGCGACATGACATCAAGGATGTCGAAAAAGAGCTACGGACGGCGGCGCCGTCGGTTTGGTCTTTTTGGTGAGGGACGCGAAATCGTGTCTATCACATGATATTTATTTTGGACGGCCCAAATTTGTTTGACTAAATTCGCAAGGTTTGTAAATATTTACAACAATGTTTTGCCCTATGTGTAGTAATTATTAGTGTAGATCTATTCAATTTGACATATCACAAAGTATTCGGGTATACTCAAATTAATAGAGGTAGTTGATAGATTATGTACGGCTGGTATGCCTCCATACAGTCAGTAGCGAGCTCTAGTGTATATTTGTAGGACTTCCTTATTTTTCTGTACCAAATCTGTTTTTTGTCATTTTTAGTAATTTCATTTTAGGATTGCTCTCCGATCTGTTGGCAAAATTATCTGAAATTTTACATGTGTGTTTCTCCTTGTATTTGCAATATTTTGTAATATTTGCAGACCTACTGTGTGTTTGGTTAGCTTCGAGCTTTATCGTGAAGTTGGTCAAATTTATCAAAGTTCTGGCAAACTGTATTTCTGCAAATTTGACTGAGTGATGTGAAAAGTCTGTTAGGTATTCTCTTATCAATATTTGTCGGAATACTAATTGGCCTAAAAACTATTATTTTATGTTGTTTTAGCATGTTTTGTTTATTGTGTAGTATTCTGAGTGGATCCAAAGTTGCTTGTTTTTTGGGTAGTCTGTGGTGCTTTCGAGGGTAAATCCATAGCTAGAAATGGCTATGGACAACATGTTATGGGCCCACACCCATGTCTACCCATATTGGAGGAAACAATCTTACCCATATTTGATGGATCTAAATATTGCTATTGGAGGAGTACTATGGAGGGCTACAGCAAGTCGAAGAAGTTAATGGATGTGGTGGATGGGACATGTGCTCAATCATGGGTTAGATGGGAGGAGAAGAACGATGAGTGTTTCTTGATTATCAAGTTATCCTTAATCGAGGAAATTGGTATGACTTACCTTAATCTGGAAAGTGCAACTGAATTATGGAATTGCTTAGAACGTCGATATCCAATGACTTATGTGTATCACTGGATGAGTAATGTCACAAAAATAGTTGAGTATAAGTATGATGGAGGTAGTATGCTGAATATTTGTATTGAGATACAAATATTGTTTGAAGAAAATGATATTGCAGAAGGAGACTTTACAAATGCTCAAGCGGCTTTCCTAGGTAATAAATATTTACATCAACCTAAAAATCGAGAGTTGTTAAAATAAAATAGTACGCGGTCAAAGTTCGTCCGTTGAAATGACGGCACGACAAATATGTCTCTTCCAAAAATGAAGAAGGACACCGTTCGCAGTCCGCATATTTTTTCATCGTCGAAGATGAGCCTCCACATGTAAATCTGGTCCCCAAATAAATTGGTACTTCCTTTTCCGGAACAAACAATCTTGACTTCCTCACGGACCAACACGTGCTTTTGGAATGTACCGATTCCGTGTACTCCCTCCGGACTTACATACCACACTAAAAACTCTTCTACAGCGATTCAACTTGTACAAAAAAATGACTAAGTCCGAAACCTCTTTCTCACACACGAGATATAGAGAGGACTAAAGGTTTTCAAAACCACACCTCTTTCTATTCAAGAAGCCTTTTCTGTTCCGGAAAAAGATCTATGGATTGTTACGGCAAACGACGAGGTAACTTCACTCATGGAGGCTAAAATGTGGGAGCTTGTGGAACTTACACCTGTTCGGAAAGCAATCGGTTGCAAGTGGGCATTCAAGTTAAAACGAAATACTGATAATACCGTTGAGAGATATTAGGCAAGGCTTGTTGCTAAGGGGTATAGCCAAAAAGAGGGCATTGATTATGAAGAGAGTTTTTCACTTGTAGTTCGTTTCCCTACTGTTAGGATTCTTTTATCTATAGCAGCAATAGAGGATATGGAATTGCATCAAATGGATGTGAATACTACTTTCTTGCATGGAGATTTAGATGAATTTATTTGCATGAAGCAACCAAAACGATATGCAGAAAAAAGGAAAGAAAATCTGGTCTGTAAACTGTTGAAGTCCCTTTATGGTTTGAAGCAGGCTCCACAATAGTGGATCTTGAAACTGGATAAATTTCTTACAATCTCGGCTTTAGTAAGATCAGCTCGGATCATTCAGTTTACGTAATGCAAGGGGAAGATGGAGATATACATATTCTTGTTTATGTTGATGATTTGTTGTTGTTAAGTAAACCTATTAATAAAAATAACAAAATAAAAACAACTTTGAATTCCCGGTTCAAATTGAAAGATTTAGAGGAGGCTAAGTACATTTTGGGGATTTAAATGGAAATGGATAGAAAGTAGAGACTAATTCATTTGACACAAAATGAAGCCATTGGGAACATGCTTGAGAGGTTCGGCATGTCACACAGAAACGGGAGTGCTACTCCCATGGAGTTCAGAAAGAAAATAGAGGGGAAGGAATCAGATGGTGGGGTTTTGATTGATAACTCTTTGGAGTCAAAGGATGCAGATTCTATGTCCTCCATTCTTTCTAGGTAGATTGTCGGAAGTCTTATCTACTTCATGAACTCTACCCTTCTAGATATTGCAGCAGTTGTTGGAGCTTTAAGCCAAAGTCTGCAAAATCAAAGGAAGTCAGATAGTGAGGCAACAAAGAGAGCTCTTTGATATCTTGCTAGAACTCGGAAATTCTGTCTCTCTCTCTCGACGGAGAGGGAGTCAAAATTCAGATATCGAGCGATGCAAGCTATGAATATATATCAATCCAACGCTCTACCACCGGATATGTTTTGAAGATTGGAAGTGGGACATGTTGTTGGAAGAGCAAACTTCAGAAGGTGACAGCTTAGTCTTCTATGGAGGCTGAGTACATGGCGGCTGGCTCAGTTGTCAACGAGGTACTTTGGCTAAAGGCTCTTCTCCAAGAGCGTTTATTTATGCAATCTAGACCTCAGATACTGTGGTGTGACAATCAAGCTGATATTGGTATTGCATCTAGCCTTAGCCATCACTTTAAGAGCAAACACATAGATATCAAGCTACACTTTGTGAGAGAGAAGGTTATGGGAAGGGTTTTGAAACTCAAGTATTTACCGGATGAGCAAATGGTTGCTGAAAAAATGACTAAATCCTTACCTGCGCCTAAATTAATTTTTTTCAGAGAGGCATGTGGCTTAAGTGTCTAGTAGAGTCTAAAGCTTTAGGGGAGTGTTGTTTTGGGAAAGTTTTAGTCCTCTCTATGCCTTGAAATGTAAGGAAGAGAGAGTTTCAAGACTTATAATGTTTTTCAGTAAATCTAGTTCACCACGAACTAAAATTGGTGTTATAGTGACTCATTGAGGAGTACATTGATTGAATATATTCCCCTAATGCGTGACAATACAAAGGAGAACGTATTTTGGAATATCCGTTTGTTGGTGTACAAATACATCTGAAAACTGAAATGACACTTGGCCGTTCACCTATGAATATGAATTTGATATGTGGGCGGGGAATGGAGACCGCCGACAAATACTAGTCTGAGTGGATCCTGTACACGATGATTTGACGTGGAATACGGAATCCTAAAGTCTTGCAAATATTTGCTTGATTTGGTTTTTTTCTTTATTTGATTAGTTGATTAGTGTAAAATACATTTTGGTTGACTTACCTAATCATATCAGGTATACGCATAGTATTACGTGTGTAGGGAAGATATATGTACGGCAAGTATGCCTTTGTACGTTCAGTAGTGAAGCTTCAATGTATATGAGTAGGACTTAGACATTTTTGGAGTTATGAACACTTTGTAGTCAAAACATGTACACCCTGTTTTAGGCAGATCTGTGAGCAAAAGTATTTGTAAATTTGTGTGTGTGTTAATCCTTATAAAATCTACATTGTGGTAGATTTTTAGAGCTATTGTGTCTCTGGTTTGTGTTTTATCAATTGTTGACGTTGTTAAGGTTCAGACCAGTTTTTGTGAAAGTTTTTTGCTTGTTTTGGTTATGAGATGACTAGACCAGCATCGTCGTCGTCGTCTGTTTTGGGTGTTATCTCAAAACAACACACAGTAATAGTGGTGCATCGTAATAGTGGTGCACCATAGTATTGGTGCACCGTCAAAGTAATACACAATTATTGTCGTGCACGATAATAGTGGTGTACGATAATAGATGTGCACATGAATAGTGGCCCACGAAAACGAAAAGTATGGTACGTAAATGGGTACGGGAACGTAAGTAGGGTACGGAATCACAAGGAACAAAAACAGGGTACGGGACAGTTGTACAGAATATAGAGTACGGATACGTAAATAGGGTACGGATTATATAATACAGTAACTTAAGTAGGGTACGTAAGCGGGTCAGGCAAACCGTACCAATAGAGTAAAAAAACATAAATAGGATACGGATAAAAAGTAGAAAAGGATAAATAGGGTACATGATACGTTACACTGAACCGTACATACTCGGAATACGGAAAGTAAATACGAAATAGAGTTCGAAGATATGGTACATGAGCATACGCTAATTACGTAATGGGGTACGGTGTTAACATTTATATAAAGAGTACGAAAACGTCAACAGGGAACAGAATTTGGGTTATGAAGCACTAATAGCGTAAGTAAATAAATGGTTTAGTTAAGCGGGGACCTGACAAGAAGTTGTGGATCTTGATTGAAAAAGTCGGCCTTTGTTGTTACTAGCTAAGGAGCTGCGGCAATTTTTTAGTCAAAACCTAGTACTCGTGCCATTACAACTATATTTTGAATTATTTGATTTGAAGTTTGTTGTTATTCTAGATCTATTTTGTAGAATTTCGTTTGTATTCCCTTTTTTGTGTATTATCGCTCAATCACTTTTTTCTTGGGATAGTATTCTTGGATTGCTTGATATTCTGGTTTATTTCACATGTTTCCATGTCATTTGGCTATGGAGTTTGCGTGTTTCCACGCATTTCGTGCATCACTTTGTCTTACAGCTATATTTTGCTTGTTCTGCAACTATTTTATGCATATCTCTACGCTTTGTTGTGATTCGCGATATTTTTGTATACTTTTTGCCTACTTTTTGTAACAATATTGTTGATTTTGTTGATTTTGTGAAGTTGACGTTTTCGCGTTTCCGGGTCATTCGCATGACATTGGTTGTTTTAACCTGTTTTTAAAAGCACAATATGTTTCTATTTGCATGTTCTGCAGTCATTGTTGAGGATTAGAGTAATTCTGGATGTTTATTAAAATTTTGCATGTCTGTTAACAGGATTCCCATGCCTACCAAATATTAAAGCACATCTTGAAGTTTGACACATTTTGAAGTTCGAAGTTCGAAACACTAATTATGTGGTCGTACACTGTTTTTGTACCTTAATCATATTTTACTTCAGCACCCGTGTACTGTATGCTTTTAAAGTGTCTGTACCCTATTTTTGTACCTTATTACTATTCCGTACGCAGTTCATGTGTTGAAATTTTTAGTTTTATATGGTATTTTCTAGGTCTAAATTTAGTACAAATAGAAAAAGAAAAAGGTTGACAGCCTGCCTTCACCTCCTCTTTCTACCCACCATACTTGGCCTAGTCAGTGATGGATAGAAAGTGTGGCTGAGCCATGGCTGTCCTAGCTTAAGCAGGCAGGGCTAAAGAGTGACTTATGTCACTCTCAACAAAAGGTTCAGTCCGGCAGGACTCGAACCTCTGACCGGCAGAGCGCGGCGTAGTCGTTAGCTATAACTAGTCTGTCGTAGAGGTCCGTTAGGATACATTAGGTTTGATAATTATATAAACACTTTTAAAAGCATAATTCCAATTAACGGGATGACGAACAGAAAAACATAGAACCAATGTTATATCGTGCGAACATTATCTCGCACGAAAACAAATGAATCGGACATTTGTTTTAACGGCGGACATTTAATGTCGGATTTAATCCGACTGCATTTATCACTGCCGAGATCGCGAAATGGTCACTTTGGCGTTTATGGACGTGGCATGACGTGGCTCCATGCGGAGGGATGACATTTGGTCGCAGGAATTCCGGCGAACATAATGATAAGTTAAAGTGGACACGCGTCCACTCAATGGCGTTGCCGTACATAGGCCGTACAGAAAGTACATCGGCAATAGTACTTTTTTGTACCCTACAGTGATCTAATTGGTTCGTACTTCAATAGATATGGGTTGTGAGAGGGATTTAGGACTTAGAGAATTTGGTAGATACGTATCTCTCTCTATTTGAGAGTTTGTATAAACTTGGCATTTTTTCCGGCTTATAACTTATCGGTTGGTTGGCCGTTTTCAGTGATTCTTTTTGCTACAGACTCAAAGGAATCCACGCTCCACACGAGTGCAATCAAATTTTCAGTTTGCCTTTTTGAGCAGCAGTGGTTGTGGCTTGAAGTGGGTTAGTTAAATACTATCTAGAGGCTTCTTGTATTCTGTAGTCCAATGGAGGACACACAATTTCAAGTTATGGGCCCTCCCTCTAAGGTGGCCACTTTCAATAGATCTGGGTTCATCTATTGGGAAGCCATGATGATGGGAGCTTTCTGCGAAAAACGAAATTGGGGTATCATCAGTGGACAAGTGAAACATCCACCTTCGAGAACTCCACCAGGATTTGGAGGAGTAAGGTTTCTTGCACCAACGGTTGCCTCAACGGAGGAGGCAGACGATAGGGACAGCAGTGTGTCAGAAAAGGGTAAAGGGAAGGAGACACCCCTCACTTCTATTGCCACAGTACCGGGAGCGGCGACCGTGAAGACCGCGGAGAACAATACTCAAATATGGGAGGATGTAAACATGGCTGCCTAAACTTCATAGGGTGCCCACCTTCCATGGATATGGGTTCTTCTATTGGGAAGCCATGATGATGGAAGCTTTGTGCAAAAAACGAAACTGAATATCGTCGGTTGACAACTGAAACGTCCACCTTCGGGAACTCCACCAGGATTTGGAGGAGTAAGGTTTCCTGCAGCAACGGCTGCCTCAGCGGAGGAGGTAGACGATGGGGACAGCAGTGTGTCAAAAAAGGGGAAAGGGAAGGAGACACCCCTCACTCCTATTGCCACAGTACCGGGAGCGGCGACCGTGAAGACCGCGGAGAACGATACTCAAATATGGGAGGATGTAAACATGGCTGCCAAGAACTTCATTCTAAGGCACCTCACTCAAGCTTTGGCCACTCCTCAACTTCACATTTACAAGGCCTAGGAGTTGTGGGTGAGTTTGATGGAGAGTTATAGAGCTGGAACTATTCAGGAGCTCAAGTTGGCTGAGCAAAAGCTAGAAAGTTACACTTACAAAGGAGGAAAGATGTTAGATTACTTTAATGATCTTTGTTGTTTGTATATAGAGATGGAAAGTGTCGGGTGGACAGGTAGAATGAAAATGAAAGTTAACACCATTATCATGAAGTTACCAGATGAGTTTGAAAACATAGTGTATCGAGTACAACAAATGCCTGATAATTCATGGAAATGGAACACAGTGGTCCGGATGATACTTGTGCAAGAAAACACAATAGAGATTAGGAGAGGAGGAAAGAGCATTCAAGCTCTAGCAGCAGTAGGGGATCGATGGGGGAAGGACTCAAAGAAACCGAACAAAGGGGAAAGAGATCATTTTGGAGGACCGAGGCCCCCAAAGGATCTTTGTCATTTTTGCAAAAAGCCGCGACACTTCATCGTTGATTATGTCAAGCTGTCAGAGCTGAGGCCCCAAGAGAACCGTGGAGGGGGTTCTCCCGGAGGGAAGAAAAAGGCACTTGTGGTTACAAAAGTGACATGAGAAACCAAGGATAAGTCTTCTGAGGAGGATGGGGAGTTTAATCTTGACGAGAGTATGGAGGAGAAGGAGATCCCTCGGAGACAGAAGTGTGCCCTTCGAGCAATTCGGAAGCTCCACATGAAGGATGGATCATCGACTCAAGTGCATCCATGCATATATGTCGTGATAAGGAACTTTTCACTAAGCTAAAAATGATCCCTACTGTAGAGAGAGAGTATGGGGATAAGAGAGTGGTTACTACACATCTAGTGGGAATCAGTGGAATTGAAAGTCTTAGTGGAGGGTAAGACTTCTATACTTACATTCTCAGATGTTCTCTACATTCCTCAGCTGACTAAAAATCTTGTCTCTACGTCAGTGTTAGATGACAAAGAGTTTAATACCTTCACTAGAAAGGGAGTCTTTACAGCTAAGTATGGGGATAAAGTTTACTTCACGGGAGATAAGGGTAGCCAAAGAATGTTTAGGCATAACCTGCGTAATGAAAACAAAAATGCTTACTATGTTGGTGTTCCTAAGTTTATGATTTGGCATAAGCGGTTGGGACATGTGCATTTGATAGGTTGAGGGAAATGAAAAAGCTTGGAATAGTATAAGGCATTCGGTGTGGGGATAATGAAATGATGGATGATTGTAGTGTTTGTGCTCAAGGTAAGGCTCACAGAATTCCCTTTCCCAAAGCCGCCACATATAGAGGTGGGAAAGTTTTAGATTTGGTCCACACAGATATTTGAGGACCTAAAAAAGTACCTTCGGTTGGAGGAAAGAGGTTTATGATGACAATTACCAATGATTGGTCTAGATACTTTAGGGTCTACTTTCTAAAAACAAAGTATGAAGCATCAACTTACATCAAAGAATAGAAAGCCTGGAGTGAGAAGTTGCATGAAACCCCCATTAAGAGGATAAGGAGTGATAATGGGGGGGAATATACCTCTAACGAGTTTGAGGAATATCTGAGAGATGAGGGAGTGCAGCACCAAAAAACTGTACCATATAACCCGGAACGAAATGGGGTAGCTGAGAGGTTGAATCGAACACTAAGAGATAGTGCATGCAGTATGTTGGCCGACAAAAAAATAGGAAAGAGATTTTGGGCAGAGCAACGACCTGTGCCAACTACATTAAGAATAGAGTCCTTACCTCAGATGTAAAGGGAGTGACACCTTATGAGAGATGGGTTGGAAAGAAACTAGATATCTCACACCTCAAAGTATTCGGTAGCCAAGTTGACAGTTTTGACACGGATAGGAAAAACTGGAAACTAGATGCTAAGAGAAAACCTAGATACTTTGTGGGATATGATGAGGATGTTAAACGATATATAGTCTATGACTTAGCAAAGAAAGATATCATTCTGGTCAAACACTTAGTTGTAATGGATGAAGGGAAGTCATTTAAACCCTTCAAATATACAAAAAAGATAAGAAACAGATTTTGGTCCAAAAGTAAGGAGAACTCGGTCGTTCCCGAAAAGGACATAAGTGAAATCGTGATTGCAAATTTAGGGGAGATCTGAGATACAAAAACTCACCCGAAATCTCACATACCCCTATGGACTTCAAGGAGATAGAAGACCGGGGACCAAAATCGGCTTCTATGGACATGGGAGCAAATGAGACAGTGAGGAGAAATCCAAGGCTTCCATCCATTCCAACTTCAGAGTTTGAGGGAGGGAGAAAGAGCACCAGAAAGATACAAGAAAAACAACTCGCTCATAAGGTAACTAAGCTATCTCACCCAGATGAGCCTCAGTTTAACTCGGATGCAGTGAATAGTATGTAGAAAGATAGATGGATTAGAGCCATAAATGATGAGATGGCCTCTATCATGGAAGCAAATACTTGGGAATTAGCGGATTGTCCTCCAAACAAAAAACCTAATGGGTGTAAATGGGTATTAAAATCAAAACTTAACCCAGATAATACCATTGAGAGATATAAGGCTCAATTGGTTGCGAAAGGGTTTAACCAAAAGAAGGGGATTGATTATGAAGAGACCTTTGCTCCAGTTGTTCGGTTCCGATGAGTAAGGATTCTCTTCAGTTTGACATCAGCAAAAGACATGGAAATTCACCAGATGGACTGTAAGACTGCTTTTCTTAATAGTGAGTTGGAGGAAGAAATTTTCATGAGGCAACCCGAGAGGTTCGTGGAAGAAAGAGAAGAGAGCAAAGTCTGCAGGCTCATAAAGTCCTTATATGGATTGAAGCAGACTCCCCGACAGTGGAATAAGAAACTAGATGAGTTTCTCACCGGTCTGGGATATATCAGGATCAGCTCTGACCATTCTATCTTTACGTTTGAAGATGAGAATGGTGTCATTTTTATTGCAATTTATGTGGATGATCTGCTAATGTTGAGTAAATCTTTGGAAAAATAGATATGTTAAAGAAAGATCATAGAAGCAGATTTGATATGAAAGATTTATGGGAGGCAATATATATTTTGGGGATCCAAATGGAGAGAGATAGAGGGAAGAGGATTATCAGACTTACTCAGAAATAACCAATAGGTAATATGTTTGAAAAATACTAGATGAAAAAGGCTAACAGTTGTACCACTCTTATGGACTTGAAAAAAGTAAGTGATGGGAGTGTAGAAGGACGAGTGATAATCTTAGATGATCAGATGAGTCCAGAGGAGAGAGAGTTTATGAAATCTATCCCTTATAGACAAGTTGTAGGAAGTTTAATCTATTTTATGAACTATACCAGGCCAGACATAGCGGCAGCAGTTGGAGTACTCACTAGGAGTCTTAATGATCCTACGAAGATAGACTGGGAGGCTGCCAAGAGAGTCATGAGATATCTGGTCGGAACCAGAGAGTTATGGTTGCATTTGGGAGGAGAGCACACTGACATCACTACTTGGAGTGATACCAGTTATGGGGACGCACCTATGAGAAGATGCACTTCTTGGTATGTGTTGTATGTTGGGGAAGGTGCTTGTTGTTGGAGCAGTAAGCAACAAAGGTGGTTGCTCAGTCTACGATGGAGGCTAATAACATGGCCTCTTACTTTGCTGTGAAAGAGTTGATGTGGGTCAAGTCCTTGCTGCAAGAACTAGGGTATATGAAGAAGGGAGTGCATGAAGTGTTTTGTGATAATCAAGCAACCATTGCAATTGCAGCTAATCCAAAACATCATTTTAAGGCTAAACATATGTACATAAGATTAAGTTTTGTAAGAGAAAAAGTTGAGAATAAAATCGTGAATTTTGTATATAGATCTGGTGAGGAAATGATAGCTGATAGTGTTGGGTATCGGGTAAATTCATATCGCGATAATCTCGATATTCGATATATCGAATATCGATCGAGCAGACTCCTCATAATATCGTACCGAGACCAACATAAATCATCGCGATATATAGTATTTTTATAGTCTAATATTTTATATTTTAATATAATATGTTATTTTAGCGAAAAAAACAAATTGTCGGATACGCCTTGTACGACGTGATTTTCGTTCCGTGACTTAAAGGTAGACGCCGCAAAATGTAACCGACAAAAAAGTACAAATTCTGTAATTCATATGATTACTTATTTAGGGTATGGTTACATGAGAAGGTCTTTGTAATAGTACAGACAGCAAACTTTCTGTATTATAGAGGCCTCGATTAACATCGTGTATCTTTTGTAAACAAGTTTTTACATACGTGTTTTGATTTGAGTGGTTCCTTGTAAGTTGACGATCAAATCTCTAAAATCGTCAAAGATTTTATAACCGACCATTTTCGTATAGAAATCCGTACTTGTGTATTATGTACGTGTACTTCGAAAGTGTACCGCGTCAAATGTACCTCAGAGATCTCCTTCACTCTGCTGACTTTCAAGAAAAAACCGTATTTTTTTTCGGCAAAGATTTTACAGTCACCTTGTCCGAAGGCAAGTGACTTTGGAGACGTGAAAATTTTCATTTTTTTTTTTTAAATGCCTTGATATATCGCCGATACGGTATATCGGCGATAAATCGGCTAAATATCGCGATATTTCGATAATCGATATATCGAGGCGATACATCGATTATCGGACACCTAAAATTCGGTACATATCGAATATCGACAAGTGGTCCTCGATACCCAACACTAGTAGCTGATATGATGACAAAACCGGTGCCGTCTCCCAAGTTAAAATATTGCAGAGAAAAGTGTGGATTAAAATTGAAATTAAAATTGGACTAGAAAATAAGGGGATTGTTGAAATTATTAGTTTTATATGGTATTTTCTAGGTCTAAATTTAGTTCAAATAGAAAAAGAAAAAGGCGGACAGCCTGCCTCCACCTCCTCTCTCTACCCACCATACTTGGCGTAGTCAGTGAGGGATAGAGAGGGTGGCTGAGCCTTGGCTGTCCTAGCTTAAGCAAGGCTAAAGAGTGACTTATGTCACTCTCAATAAAAGGTTGAGTCCGGCAGGACTCGAACCTGTGACCGGCAGAGCGCGGCGTAGCCGTTAGCTCTAACCAGTCTGTCGTAGAAGTCCGTTAGGATACATTAGGTTTGATAATTTTATAAACGCTGTTAAAAGCATGATTCCAGTTAACGGGATGACGAACAGAAGAACATAGAACCAATGTTATATCGTGCGAACATTATCTCGCACGAAAACAAATGAATCGGACATTTGTTTCGACGGCAGACATTTAATGTCGAATTTAATCGACGGCGTATATCACTGCCGAGATCGCGGAATGGTCACTTTGGCGTTTATGGACGTGGCATGACGTGGCGCCACGCGGAGGGATGACATTTGGTGGCACGAATTCTGGCGAACATAAAGACAAATTAAAAGTGGACACGCGTCCACTCAATGGGGTTGTCGTACATAGGCCGTACAGAAAGTACATCGGCCATAGTACATTTCTGTACCCTACATTGATTTGATTGGTTCGTACTTCAATAGATAGGGGTTGTGAGAGGGATTTAAGACTTAGAGAATTTGGTAGAGAGGCACCTCTCTCTCTTTGAGAGTTTGTATAAACTTGGCATTTTTGCAGACTCATAACTTATCGGTTGGTTGGCCGTTTTCAGTGATTCTTTTTGCTACGGACTCAGGGGAGTCCAGGCTGCACAGGGGTGCGGTCAAATTGTCAGTTTGCCTTCTTGGGCAGCAGTGGTTGTGGCTTGAAGTGGGTTAGTTAAATACTATCTTGAAGTGGGTTAGTTAAATACTATCTAGAGGCTTCCAGGACACAAAATTTCATCATATACGGCAACTCCATACCCTTTTCATGTACCCTATATTTTCCGTACGCTATTTATGTACCTTATTTATGTTTCCGTACCCTGTTTTTGTACCACAGTTCAGTACCCTATTTATCTGTTCATACCCTATTTACGTACTATATTGCCGTTTCCGAACCCTATTTATGCCCTACAGTTCCTTACCCTGTTTATGAACCCTATTTATTTGTAAGTACCCTTTTACGTACTCCATTTAGCTTTCGTTAATAGGTTACATACCCTATTTATGTCCCTGAGTTTCGTACCCTACTTAAATACCCTTATTTTGTATCCGTACCCTAATTTTGTACCCAATTCACATTTTCGTACTATTACTGTTTACACAGTTGGATTTTGTTTTTTTGGGTGTTTTCGACTTCCCTGCCATCCTTTCGTATTTTCGTAGTTTTTGCCTTGATTTTCCCTTTTGTTTATTCCCTTGTTATGTGGTTTTTCAGTTTTAGCAATGCTACTTCCTTTTGTTCTTATGGACTCAGATGGTTTACCATCGCACTTTTTAATAAAGTCGGCCACTATTAAACCGTAATACAATAAGGTTGCCCTATTTATGTTTGCTGAAACACACCGAAGACAAAACACCGAAGAGAAACACACCGAACTCAAAACACACCAAAGGCAAAACACACAAAAGACAAAATTCACAAAAGACAAACACATGATAAACAAAACACACAAGACTAAACACATGAAAGACGGAATAAATTGAACATGAACAAGGAAATACATTCTTACGCGGTCTGAATAAAGCTTTTACTTTTTTTTGTTTTGCAGACTTCGATAAGAAGCTGATATGGTCACTGACCAAACACAGTGTATTCATAAAGAGACGGGACACTGGAAAATTGCAAAACTAATGCCCTTTTCTACCCATATGGCGCCTTTGGCGAAAAGGACAAATTCTTAAGAAAAATATGAGTATGTGACGCAGTCATCAACCAAGTCTACTCAAAGTAAAGATAAAATGGAGAGTCCCGAATCTGTTCATAAACACTGATGGCATGGAAAGGCCAATAACGCCTCTGTTCCATTCTCGAAATGATTATAAGCCTGTGCATTTCACATCACACACATACCTTCAATGTAATCAACCATTGTCCACGCCCCATAAGGTGGAGAAATTCTGTTATTAGAGGCATTCTTAGTTGGAAAAAAGAAATCGAAGGTCGCCTTCTGTAAGCTTTCCAATTGCATCGGACGAACCTCCAACAGTGCTGTTTTTCACACAACAAACCCAGTTCCTTTCTTAGTTTCAAATGTGAAAGATGTATTTTTATGAAGACAATGGCTGTGACGGCAAACATCCTCACCATGATGACATTTACAACATAGTTAAAATGCCCGAAAGCAATTGGAAACTCTAGATGTGGTTTTTCCGTACTCTACGTGTATTATACTCGGAAATAAAATATAGCATGCGCATAGTATAGGGGTTACAATATGTAGCGTAACTCATTGTTTTCGAACATTTGAACTATGACTCAAAACAAAAGCTTAAGACGCACCATTACAATGGCAATAATGCCAAAAAGCAGCTTTCAATGGCCAGCACAAGTTCCATTCATAATATTCTCGAAATGGACGCAACCTACAAACACATCTCAAATCAGAAACTGGAAGCTTTATAAGCATATGAGATAGCAAATGCAAAATAAGACTCACACTCACCCTTCAAATACAAGTTGTTTCTTCTCTTGGAGCTTTAATATGCGTTCTTCAATCGTGTTTTCAATCACGAACCTCGTCACCCTGCCGATTTCATGAAGCGACAATCCCCAACAAAATACAAGCTTTTCAAGAGACGAGGTTTCTCTGGAACATAGTGTCTAATGTGAAGATAGATTGCATCTTTTCAAACTTTCAAATAACTTTGCTGTAGAATCTTTGACACAAAGCATGCGCCCTGCCTTCACCCCTTTTATAGACATAGTAAGAAAACGATACATAATCCACAAACCACAGCAGTATGAAAAGGGGATTACCTTTCAAGCCATTTTAAAATAATATGAGATAAAAGGAAAGTAACTGCGGTAAGATCTGGTAATATCTACTTCACACCCATACCTCACAGGTTTATACTGCCCGAGGCGATGAATCCGGTCTTGGGCTTGCTGTTCCACTGCTGGATTCCACCATGGATCCATCAAAAACACCTACAAGGACGTTGTGATAAGGAAAAGTGTACAACAGAAAAGATAAGTCAAAAACATATCGAGGATACAAAGTTCATACTTCTAAAATCCTCAACACTGACAATGAACTCAGTCTCTGTTGACACTAGAATGTTCAATTTCCAACTTCCACCTTCGAATATCAAACGTCTCTTGTTCTCTCTTCCTGCCCTTTTCTCTCACCCACCCTTGAATCCCAAACATGCAAATCTCAAGAGCCGATGCAGATCCAATCAGACCTCCAATATCTTAATCCAAAAAAACAAGCAAAAACTAGAAATCTCCTAAAGTTCTCTTTTGAATTTTACCAAAAGGGAATGGAGACTCACATGTGAAGCAACAGTAAGGTTGAGCGCCACACCACCCGCCTTGAGACTCATAAGAAACACCTACATTTACAAAGGTGTAACAGGTGGGAGCCATGTTCCTGATGCAAAACTCCCTTAAACTGACAGACGGAAATTCAAATTCACGAGCCTGCTTTGACTTGGAAGTGCGCTTTATTACAAAACACTTCAAAATTGCTGTGCATGCTCACTGACTTTAAACACCTCAAAAAAGTTTGATGATCCAAATTCAGAACTTTCCAACAAAAGTATGGAAAGTTAGGACCAGCAAACACCCAAATAAGCCAAGATTAATCAAACTAAGCAAATAACATATGATATGCGAGCGAGCATATATAGTACACAAATATATTACAGATCTATACATCCCTTTTGCTTAGCTCAGGAAGAGATTTGACTTAAAAAACTCAATTGACTCCGTTAAATTTTGCTTGATGGATCCTTACTTTCATTCACCCCAATAGATCCATAATGGTACCACCAGGAACTTTCCAGACCAAGTTGCTACTTTGTTTGTTCTATTCAATAGAATAAAACTCTTATTACCAACAGCCCCATCTACTACCTTGCAATCTGGATCGTTGGTGAAGTTATCGATCATCCGGTCCCTTGCTTCCATGCTCATGCTTCCATCAAGTCGCACACATTTATAACCTACCTGTTATGGGACGGTTAAGAAGTTTTTGAGTTATGACGACAGTGGTGCCCACCACACGAAAGTATAGATCTTGAACATGTTCACTCGGAAGATTGTTACTTAAAGCACTGAACACTTAACAGACGACAACTGCCAAGCAACTAGAAACATCATTAAACATTTGAGATAGCAGAGAAACCTCTAGACATTAAAACGTCAAGTCACGTAAGGTTGAACAATGCCTGTAGCACGCTGCAATGCGGCTTGCGTGATAATTAAAAACCAATAGTATGATAAGAACAAAAGTTAAAGGCAAAAATAAAATGCTTTACAACAACTGGATACCTACATCAATTGGTCCAGCAGACATGAGACGTCTTAACAATCACCAGACTTGTGACACAGATGAGATTTTGCAATTGACTTTTGTTCACAAAAAAAGTGTACATACAATCATTAACACAACATTGTAAGTTACTGACATATATCTCTGCCAATGCCAACAATTAGACCTGATTGCCAATAATTTTTCCCGTGAATAATGGTGTTATTCTTTTGAGAAACAACGCAGAATATTAAATTGCCAGACATTGCAACGACATGAATCAGGCCTTCTCGACAATCACCAGAACATTAAACTGAATAACATGTACAACGCAGCAATACTCAGTTCAATCTGCAAATAGAACTAGTTTGAATACAAAACCACATTTTGGATGAAAAAATGGGGCCAACGTAACGGACAAACATATGTAAACCTTTTTTTTTTTTTAAAAGAGAGGAAAAAAAAAAAACAAATGTAACTCAATGATTCGAACCTGAGAATACTCAATCTTTTTGAACTAGGACACTCTTTTAAACCGTACGGCTGGTTGAAAACCTACATGGTACAGTTTTTTTATTTTAGTTTTGCCACTTTTTTTTGTATCCTTTTTTCCGTGACAATAAAAAAAAAATTGTTGGATACAATGACTCACGTGAAAGGACCGCTGGTTTTTTTCACCTGTGTACCTAAATGAAGCTTTTCAATGTGTCTCAAACGTTTAAGCTGCAAGTCCTTTGTCATAAATGATGAAGAACAGTGGGTGGATACATCCCCTCAAAAAAATATCAATTTGGATTCGAAACACTATCTGATCCACAGTGTTTGACACACTATAAAGGATTATTAATGAATCAGAAGCTTGAACTACTGTGGAGCACACAATTGAATAAGCAGGTACAAAAAAAATGACGCCCCAAAAATTAGCATGGTCCAGACAAATTATGATGATGCGCTTAACAAAAAACGGTGCACAATTTAGGCCTGGTCATTGAGACATTCATAGAAAAGCACATCATGAACATAGGACATATAGCTTTTGGAGCACGCTCAATCTGATTTATCTGTAGAAATATCCTTCTTCAAATGATAACAATCTTAAGGACACGTAACTCAACTCTCCATTTCACCCCTGCCCCCTCCTACTTTCCTTTCCTACGCCACTATGGTTCACATGCTTATCTTTTCAGTTGCCTTTTTAAGTTAACTTTCTAATACTCACTCTTTGCCCCCTTCGATCTCTTTAATCGTAACTTTGTCTACTTTGCCTCACTTTATTTATTGGTATTGAGCATTCTATGACCTTGTGTTACACCTGACTTTTGTCAGGCATTCGACTTTTGCTCTCACCTTTGTGAGCTGGAATGCGATGAGATCGAGCATCGATGTGAACTGACTGAAAACAAGCGCTTTTGCAGAAGGATCGTCTTCCAGCATCAGATGCAACTCCTCCCTCTGCTTCCCAACCCCAAGGTTTTGTGCGGAAATTACATTGAACTTCAAAGAAAAACCTCACTCATTTAATGAACGATAACACTGGGCTTGCCTTATCCAGACTTGAGCCACTTTGGATACCTGTCAAGATACAGCGGAAAGAGAGGCCACTACTGCACCGTGAATCATTTTTAGCGTCAAGGAAGTATTAGTGTGGGGTTTATATCAGCGTCACTAAAGTATAATTTGGGGCCAAGCAACATGGACAATTATTGACCATTTCCGAAATTAATGTTATAAATGGACAATTTAGTATTTTTAACATTAATTTGGTCAGAGGGTAAGAAAGATGGCACTGAAACAGTGTTATTAACGCTAATAGCACTCTTAATTCTTGTAGATACAAATGTAAGAGCCTTAATGCTCATGTTTAAAGGTTTAAACAAAGATTATTTTCAAGGTTTTCATCCATTTTAATAGACAAAGTAGGATCTAAAGAGTTTCATCCAAAACTTAGAAACCTTCCTTGAGGTTCTGTGATTGACGGTATAACCAGCTATGTGAAAACAAAAAGATTGAAAAAGGAAAATGGTCAAAAAAAGCTACAAAAAAAAGAAGCGGGGGACTGGTAAAAAGCGAGAACGTGAGGTCTTGATAATCCAATTGAATTTTTATACAGAATCTGTTTAAGTGCAGCTTCATAACTGGTATGAACTGTCAGGAAAGGAGAATTTTCGACGGTACAAACCATACTGAGGACTAGGATTAGAAAGCCTAAAGGTCTATTTTGAACAAAGCGTCAAGTTCACAAGGTACATTATTTGTCTACTTGTGTGTAACTGTTTCCTTCTGCCTAAGTCTATGTCCGTTTTTTGTCCCCCCGCTTTCTGTCTGTTTCTTTTTGTCTGTTATCTTTACTTTTTCCGTTTCACCTTTTTTTGAGTTACACATTTTCACTGTTTTCCCTTTTATTGGAGAAAGCCGTTTATTGGAGAAAGCATGACAGACCCATTTATAGCAATAACAGAAAAATCAACGTTTCAAAAAAAAAAAAAAAAAAATCTGAAAAACTACTTATAACCAGCATTTTACCATATGGCTTATAAACATACTACTACGTGAAGAAAAAGAAAAATGCTGGTTAAGAAATGAGTTTTGTTGCATTTCCGCAGAATCTGGGATTCGGTATGTCCCACACTTGGGAAAATTTGAGCCAGCCAGGGCTCAAACCTGGGACCTTGACTTTAGCTGTGAATGCGCTAACCCCTGCGCCACCAGCCCGATACCGGGCCTGGCTGGTCCATACACATTTATTTGAGTGCATTTTTAGTGTGGACGGGTCCATACACATTTATTTGGGTGCATTTTTAGTGTGGACGGACCACATTCTACCCCGATGTTGAACGGCAACCTCGTGCCAATTCAACAAGTGTCACCAGGAGACCAGTCGATTGAAAAATTCACCGTCTGCTTCAAAAACTAAATTCACCATTCGATTTTCTCTTCTTCCACCCAGCTTAGAGAGTAGAAACAAAACAAAACCCATTTGTTTAAAAAAAACTCACCAAAGCCTCGATTTTGGTGCTACTTTGAAATTGATCCAAATCTATTCTTTCTAGAATGCTTCGCCTCCTCCCTCCCTTCCCTCCTCCTCCACCTTTCCCCCCTTTATCCCCTTTCCCATAAATGCTTGTTCCTCCATTTAGATCGAGTGTCAGTGGCTCCTGACAGTGAGGACATGAAGTTGACTTTCTCTCAGTTAAAGAGGAGCTTCCCTCCTCCCCCTCTTCAAGCCCTGCCAAATAGTCCTCACAGCAGGTCCGACAGAAGGCATGTTTGCATGCTGCCACCTGGTAAAACGGAACAAGGAGAGAGAAAGGGAGGGAGAGAGGGAGGGAGAGAGGGAGAGACATGGAGAGACAGGGAGAGGGGGAGAGGAAGGGAGAGGGAAGCAGAGAGGTGGAGAAGTAGAAGGGGAGGCAGCAGGGGAGGTTGAGGGGGAGAGGGAGGGTGTGGGACAGAGAGAGAAAGGTGAAAAGAAAGGAAGAAGGAGAGAAGAAGGAAAAAGTTCAAGGTCAGATGTTCAAATCACCAGTCTGCTGACCTTCTGTCACGATAAAGGAGACGAGAACACAATGCTGAAATTGGATTTGCCATTGTTTACATTTCCTCTCTCCCCTCCATCCTTGCACTCGTCACTTTTATCCATCCCCATGTCCATCGCTTTTGGCTCCCTCCCTTCCTCTTGGACCTCTCGACCTCCCTTCCCCGCTTGGCAGCTCCTCTTTTCCTCTTACCCTTTTAGGATTTCCACAGAGAGTGGGGGAGGGGGAGGGGGAGGGGGAGGGAGAGGGAGAGGGAGGAGGAGAGGGAGAAGAAAACAATTACCACAGGGTCCTCTGCATGGTCGCGACAAATGCAGCAGATATAGTCTGCTTCGGTCGTGGTTGGCTCTGCTCTCTCTCCTCCCCCCCCGGCTGCTGAGTGCACCACCAGATAAGGGTGGTTCACTGCCTGCAAAAGGATTTGAGTTCCAAATTGAATTTGCCAATCAGAAGAAGTAGAAAAGATCCTCCGTGTATTATTATTAGAGTAAATAGCGCTTTATTGGTGCCACTAATATTTAGGCCTTGAACCTGTAGGCGTATTAATAGCACTACATGTTTTTTTCCTAACGCTAATTCTTAAACGGTGCAGAAACAGCCACGTCATTAGAAACTGAATTAGAATTAAAAACACTTCTATAAACCAACAATTCACTATGTAGCACAATGGGACGATGAGCGACCATTGTGACTGTCTAGAACTGTTCATCAAAAGAAACCAGCAAAACTATACCAGTGCACAGATTATAACAAGGACACTACTCCCACATATTCGTGACTACGAAATACCAGGAAAGACAAAAAGAGAGAGCAGAAAACAAAAGCTAACCTGTCGAAGCCGAATCAGAAGGTCAAATATATGTGCGTAATTGTTCAATAAAGTACCTGCGTCTACGTATCTGTCACATAACCGCTAGGAAAAGATCAGAAGAGCGACACGGCAACAGAATACGCATAAACCCACAACACATTTCCCATCAAGAAAGGACCATCCTGGAAAACTATTCATTAAGGTTTGGGATAAATTAACTGTGCACGTTGGCAAACGAATTTAAATGAAAAACTATCACATAAAGGCAGAATAGAAACACTGGCTTAGCTTTATGGTTCATTTACAGGCACCAACTAGGTGACAGTAGGCACAAGTCTTAAAATGCGTGCTTGACAGCGTGAATTTGTACTTACAACACTTGAGACATCTTGCCAACTACATCATGCACGCCGCGTGAATCCTCTAGTTCCATTTGTAATTTTGCATTTCAGTTACTCTATAATTTTTTCGCATATCCAATGAAATCATAAACACATACATGCCATTATTCTTTCGCATATATGACCATCCCTTGTTTCTTCTTTGTTTGACCATCCCATGTTTCTTCTTTGTTCTTACTTACGTGGCAAACTGTGACTGGCTCTGGGTGTAAAGGGCCTGGTAAAAGTCTTCCTCGTGAGTGTCAAAAGGATCCCGGCGAAGCCTTCCCTGCGATCCACACCAAATACGGCCAGCCACCTCCTTTTATCAAGCTTAAAATATAGAGCTTGTTCCCTTCTTCCCATTTTTCCTTGTAATAAACACCAAGTCCTACCGCCGTCATGGAGGACCGCACTAATTCCACCCTATGCTCATCCAGTTTCTTGTGAGTAACTTATACTGACACAATTTCTGAGGAGGGGATTTTTACAAAAAATAAACAAAAAATTGATGGTCGTTCAGCCCAAGTGTTTCTACTGTGTATATTAGTTTAGACTCGAAAACCAACTCTTGTCGGAGCCCCTTATTATCTTATTCTTCATTCCACCTCTTACTCTCTTCCTAAAGACTCGTCTCAAACGACTTACCAATTGTCAGAATCCTGAAATTCTAAACATTTGTCACACACTGGAACCACATACCAATGGCCCTGAGAAGTAACCACTACTACTTGAAACTTCTCCCGTGCTTTCTTGCATTTAAAGTATGAGATGATTTAACACAGTCAGAACTGCTTGTATCTTACATATCTCGGCGGTAATGTAAGATCTGCTGCTCGTTCCGTTTTAGTTCTCCGTAACAGAATTCGTGGAAGAACACGGTTCTTCAACAAAAGCATGCCACGACGCCCTTCGCCAACATAACCTTGACTCTTTATAGGATTTGCAATAAACTGGAAAAAAAAGTACTTTTTAGACATCGATATCGATGCATTATAACAACGCCATGTCAGCAATCTAATCGACTCCAACAAACTACAGGACCATTAAAAAAATGGATGAAAAATAACATCTTTGGGCACATGTAAAGAAAATGAATGATTTGGATCTGTATTTGTTCTCGTTAAAGGGAACAGGCAAGAAAGCATAGAACCCAGAGAGACGCCACACAGTAGTCGATACAAGGATGGTGTCACCCATGTTACTATGAGTAATGTGAGTATGTGGGACTTTCCATACAAAAACTGGACATTGCTTGTGCCGCAGTAAGAGTATTCACAATTGCGCAATGAATGTTTAAGGAAAATTTGCGGAATTTTCATAGAATGTTACCCAGTATTTGGTCAGAATCAAGTGAGAATCGAACAACATTTTTTCGATTTTGACCAAATATCGGGTCACATTCCGTAAATATTCTGTAAACATCCCATAAACATTCCCAGCATTGCGCAAGTAACAAGAGAAAAACAGTGCGTGAAGCCCCGATAAGGGACGACATCTCTCCTACCTTGTTCCACCAACAGAAATGGCTCAAAGGCGAGCATCCACAAAAGTCACATTTTTTGCCAGCGTGAGCAAAGCTGCAACATTTGAAATTTCCCAAACCCATGACAAAATTATAATCTGGAATGGCCTTAAATCTTGTAATTATAGCAGCACAAAGAAGCCATTTGAAAATCCAGATTAAGAAACAATATCAGTGTTCATGTGACCAAAGTCATTACCCTTCACCCTTTCAGTCATTATTATGGATATTATACATAAACATAAATTTGAATGTGGTGTGTGTGAGATAGAGAGGGAGGGAAGAGGGAGAGAAAAACCACGAAAGACAAAGGATGCATAAAAACGAGACCCTGGATGAGAGAAACCGGGAATGAGTTATGCCATGAACATTGGTTTTGCCAAAAGAGCTATTTGAACAATGTAAAGGAAACAGAATAAGTTAATTTCACCTGTAATCGAGTGCTTGACATTCACATTTTCGACAAAAGTAGAAAGAATAGGGATCAATTCGCAAGTAGCGAACCTGAGGACCATCTTCCCAACCATGGGTCATGTTAAATACAGTATAGCAGAGAGCATAAAATACATAAATTTAAAACCAGGGCACCATGTGGTCTAGCATGCCATCCTGTCTATGCTCTTTCTAGGTCTATTAAAGGTGTTTAACACAGGTTAAAAACAAAAACAACCAATGATTCCAACATCATCTACCGAATTGGTAAATCGGCATCAATATAAATGCAGAATTCAAATTTTGATTCATTTCCTGCCTATCACATTTGATAAACGACCATAGTTGCAGCAAATGTTCAACAGAAGCTGATCCTATTTAAAGAATCACTACGCAGTTCATTCCATATTGAAAGAGATGTAATTGGTTATAAACAGGTCAGGTGAATAACGATGGCAATCAAAAATTTGTTTCATGAAACATGCCATGGTCCACAAAAGAAGAACAAACGAGACATACTGATCGACCATTTCCTTACCAAGGAATAGAGCTCCCCTACTCGGTTTTGCAGAGGTGTCCCACTCAACGCCCAGCGATAATTGGATTCTAACGCAAAAACTGCTTTTGCGGTACTGCATCTGCGATCCTTGATGGAGTGAGCCTGTGGGCAAATCACACAGATAAAACATCCATACATTCACACATGCAAAATGGAAGGTCGAGGAGGACAGTTCATTTAGTGTAGAACTAGAGCCATCCACTTCAGCATAAGCAGATTGCACAAGCAAAAGGCTGAGAGAGAAATTTAACACACCAGAAGGGTCTAAATCATAAATGATGCATCTATGGAAATGGGTGCGACAGAACTGAAGGTGAACTAACAATTATTTTGAATCCTTCTTCCCTCTCATCCTCAAGGTTCCCCTCCACTAACCGTCCTCCCACCCAACTCCACAACCTCCAAGTGTTGGCGACTCACCTCATCTAGTACAATTCTTTCCCACTTAACGGCATGCAGCACAGAATGCCCCTTAGACCCTCCATATCTTATTGCCTCCCGCTCCACCACATCAACTGCTGCTTCAATTGCCTCTCTCAAATTATCAGCCCCTACTTTTCCTTCGCCTCCTCTGCCCCTCTTCAACCCTTTCCTCCTCACTTTACCTCTTTCTGGTTTAGATTTCCCTTTCCCTCTTCCGTTTTCCATTTTCCCTTTTCCTTTTCCATTTTCCAGCCCTTTTCTCCATTCCCCTTTCACGCTCAATGATTTCTCGCTTTCACTATCATCCTCAGTACCATCCTCCCCATAAGCTCCCTTCGATTTGAACAATCGATTTTTTTTCTTGTGTGTTTTCTGCTGCTTTTCGCTTCTTATCGCCTCCGGTCCACAAAAAAACCTTAAATGTGTTCGCAGTCGGTCAGGATAAAATTTTCGTCCACACCACTTGCACTCCTCCTTGTCCGGCATTACATGTTTCCGATGCTCTCCCTCTACAATCGAATATGTTGAAAGCACAAAATCGTACTCCGACAAAGTTGTCAAGTCGATAGACCTTTTTGGACCGTGATACACCAGCACCTGCAAAACTACGTTTTCCCAATTCACTAACTGGGCAACCATCATTCATGAAAATGAAAGCCAAGATACACAACTTTTGCACTGTGAATGGAATCATTCTTTCTAAAAGTATTCTTTCCAACTGACCTTAACGCTGTCAGGAGTGGTGAAGCGTGCAATCTCCTGTCGCCATTGAATAACCGCCACAAGAGGACAAATGACTAGAGTTGCTTTGACCTTTGGTAAATCGGCAGAGGCATCATCCGGACCCTTTGCTTTTGTTGCAGCCAACAGAGGACCACATGGAGCCACTCTCTTTGTCAACCGACAGCCGCCATCTTGCACATTTTCTTTGCCTGATACAGCTCCAGCTGTTACGCTTCCATCTAAGGCATCATCTTTTGTTTCAACTGGCTTTGTTTTATTCTGATTGAGTGAAATAACGATCCTCCTCCCACCTGTTCCTGAACCGCCTCCAGATTGGCTGTTTCCTGGGACTGCTGGCACAGGTACAGCAGTGTTCAATAAATCTTCGTTGGATCCTATAGCAGTCGACGGCGCAGTCTGTGACAGGTGTCGCGCTGTGATGACAAGTGAAATAGCTTGGATTGTTTTTCCCATACCCATTTCATCTGCTAGGATTCCCCCTTTGACTTCTGATGCTTCCTGCGTAAATGACACCAGCTATTAAGGTTAAAAGTTCCAAACAGTATTAACCTGAATATGCTTTCTGTAGCAAGGCATCATAGAACCTTCCTGTCACTTGCTAATATTGCAGACAAAATGATTAAACGGTTAATGCCCTATCAGGTGGGACTTCAGCCTTTGTTGTTCTCGGCCTGTTGCTTTTAGTCAATTACTCTACAACAAAAAAAGTGCCTAACAAAACCTAGGATCTGGTTTCCGCCCCTTTTTGGCATTAATATTCTAGTTACGAACTTGGCCATTGAAGGAGTTTGTAACAAATCGCGTTATCCTGCTTACCACCAGTAGTATAGTTTTCGTTGGAATATCCAGAAATGTAGAGCTGATCTAAAATAAACTAATATAAGCATGCGCTCCCAATGGGATAATCGACCCCACACTAACTCATGGTTTGAGAAGGACACATCAAAGAGAAAACCATCACTAGCACAGAAGTTGACTCATATGTGATCAAAATGACTACAGATGGGCACTGCACAGGCTAACCTTATAGCCAAGCATTAATCTATGGTTTATCAAATCAAAAAATTATCTTCACTTTGAATGTGTACTTCATGTGACGTTGAGAGTGTACAGCTCACACTATGACATCGACTGAAGAAAAAAAGGAAATGGATTCTTTAGGCACACGTAACTTCTGTCCAATAGACACTTTTCTCCAAGCTGACATTTTTGCATTGCCTGAAGAGAAGGTCACCTAGAAAGTGATGTGATCCTATTTATAAAAATCGACATTGCACCGTTTAAGTTCCATTGGCAGTTGAGCAAATGTCACTTGCAATTAGCACTGAAGGAAACAGCGTATGTCGTACCAATTTGTAGAAAAGAAATGCATAGCACATAATGTTATAGTCACAAATTGTACGCCTAAACCAGTAACCATTTGAAGTACAGGCATAAGAAAAAAAGGTATTAATGCAATACAACCCCTCTCCATCTCTAAACGATGTCCTACATTTAGACAAATCAGGGAGTGAACAACTTATTTTTCCACAAAACATCAAAATGCCTCATGATGAAGGATATGTTGCAATACGTAGTGTAAGCTCCAAAACTGACACGAAAACCATGGCCATTCATTCATCAAAAACCAACTGAACCAACATATAGTCCAATGGGTCTACCTCATCTATTTACTGTAAAACAATAGATGTGATTGCACTACTATCGCCAAACCACTCTGTCCTAAACATTGTATTGTGAATCAGGCAATTCTGTTAGAAGACATAATAATTGTCCTTCAAACATCTGTGAAAGACAGATGGCCTTACTAAATATAATGCTGTAGTGCTACATTGGTTACTTCAAATTACTGTAATTTTCAAAAGAAAGAGGGAAAGAACCATCACCAAGGACTCCTGTTGACCCTCTTTGCCAAAACATGAATTATTCCCTTGGTGAGCAACACTAGAAAATGATAAGATACACCGTGAATCATTATTAGACTAAAAAACTTATTAGCCTGAGGTTTATGTCAGTGTGTTTTATTTTAATTCAAGAGACGCGGCTGATTCTGAACTGTTTAAAAAATTAGCACTAAGAAAAAAAAAATGGCATTGATACTCTTTTAGGTTCGAGGAGTGAAATAGAGGGCACGGATATAGTGTCATTGACGCTAATAGCGATACACAATCTAGCATGCTTCATGCTGCTTCGAGAATGTAAATAAAGTGTTTACATGGTTGCCCCCTGTCCACATACTGTCTCTTTGCAAAACTCCTATGTGCCATGATAATTCATGCACATGTTTCAAAAGATAGGAAACTAACGTGGTCCAGATTATTAACATGGAGGGGAATGTAGTCCATAGTACCACTGGAACGCGGTTTCCAGATCAGTTTCAGATACCCCATCCATTGGGTTACTGTTACCCACATTCCCAAAAAAAACTTGCTGAAGGGGCTCCCGTGGAGCAAGTGATACTATCTACATTAATAAAGGTGCATTGCATGTCAATCAAAAGTCTCTCAAAACCAAATGCATTATACTACATAAAAAGTCTTGTTATCATGAGGTAAAGGGATATCCATTGATGGACGTTAATGTAATTTGAGAATTGAATGTCCCTAACTGAATTTCTATGTGAAACTTGAGGAAAAAACCATTCGTGTTTTGTTGTGCAAGCTCTAAAAAGCGGTCAACATCCTTTCAATCTAGTTTTTTGAGTTAAATCTTCTGAGTGTATTTCCATATTAGCAACCTCAACGTATATGCATGCTCTTCATTGGAACCTCTATATCCAACATACAAGCAGCTGCATCTCTGTTGGTTTTTCTTTTAACTCCTTGTGGCAATCCAATCTTAGCCTAATACAACATCTTTGCCCAATACCAACTCCTTGAGACACCACCCTACAGTAATAATCTTAACAAACTGCCCTTACCTGCTTCGGGCCCCATGCCTTCAAGCAGCTGCATCTCCATTGGTTTTTATTTCAACTCCTTGTGGAATTCTATTTTTGCCAAATATATAATTACCAACTCCTTGAGTCGCCACTCTACAGTAACAATCGTAATAATCAACGAATCAATCAATCAATCAATCAATCTTAAAAATCTCCTCTTACCTGCTTCAGGCCCCATGCCAGCCATTCCTTCTGAAAAGGCAGCAGTGGCATCAGAAGCTCTGCTGATGGCTCCCTCTGCTGTACACTTCCGCCTTTTTTGGTCACTGTCTCTCCCTCTACATCTTCCGCTTCCCTCTCGCTCTCAATCACCAGGGCCTCGAGCTCCTCCTCCCACGGCTCCAGTTCCCCATCATGCTGCTCTCCCTCCAGTGGTTTCAGCCTCTTCCATTTCTCCTGTTTCGGAGCTTTCTTTTCGTTTCCCCTTTTTGGCTTCGAAGGCAACTCCCTCTTTCCTAACTCCTTTTCACCTGTCCCCTCCTTTTTCTTTCCTTTCTTTTGCGATGCCGAGTAAAGAATAGCGTCACCTTCTTCTTCTCCAACATCTTTTTCAACCTGATCGTCTATGACATCTATGTCACCATCAGAAAATTCAACATCATCATCATCATCATTATCATCACCATCGACGTCATCAATTTTTTCATGTGTTTTTTTTATATTCTCTACTTCTTCGTCATCTTCTTCCACAACATTCTCATAGATGTTAACTTCAGCCTGCAATTCTTCATCTGACACATGGAAATCCGAATCACTCGAAGAATTACAGCTGGAAACATCCTCGTCAGTGTCGTCCTCAATACTTGTATCACACCATTGTCCACTGGAGCTTGATCTCTTTCTTTTCAATGCCTTCTTTCCACCACCACTGTTCTCACCGGTGTCTCTTCCCCTGCCAGGTCTCTCCCTCACACTCCTCCTCGTCATGTTCTCCGAGCGTGTGCGCGCCTATTGAGATTTTGCTAATGTTATTTACGCAGTCCCAGGACTTGGACTACAGTAATTTGTGTGTTGTGTATCGGTAAGGATTTGCCGATAACCGATATGGGCCATTTTTCGGGTATCCAACAATCGATATATTGGTACGATATATCGGCATCGGTCTTATCGCCGATAAGTAGCCGATAATATCGGGCACTTATCGGCAATAATGCCGATAACGATAACTATCGGCGATAACTGTACGGACCGTACAGTTATATGTACGGCCTGTACACTCAACTGTACGTCTTATTCCCCGGACGTGTACAAGTACAGAAAGTACAATAGCCGCCATGAGATCTGTACGGTTTTTATATGGATCCAGTAAAAACGATGTACCTTTCACATCCGACGCCACGGCTTTGTCCCTTTATTCCTTGATATCCACTGGGGACCTGCCACGTGTCAATCTGTCGGCCATTTCGGCAAAAGCTGCCAAAAGAGCCATTCCGGGATGCCGGTGCTCACGCTGGCCCGTCCGCTCGTGTTTTATCATTCCAAGTCGTACGTTCGATTCCGGCGCGCGCAGAATGTTTATTTTGCGTCCGTTGTACTTTTGTGTCCGCCGTCCTTTTCCAGTTCCATGTTCACCAGTGTTTTAGTAAAACTTCGTACGTCGCCGTAAAATTTTTGTTCAGTTAACCGGCCAACGTTTATGTGCTGCGCTGGCCGTAATAAATCGCAGTTAAACGGTAACGGAACAGGTTTTTATACGTGGCATGCCACGCTATATAAAATCAATAAAATAATACAGTATGTGTTGCCTGCGTTTTATTTGTAAGACGCGCGCGGCCTTAGCTTGCATGCTGAACCTTACTATTTTGTGCTCGCCTGCCCGGTCGCACTCGTGGCCGTAGGGCCTTACCGAGAAAACCGTCGAAAACGGCTTT
>JBBHKE010002119.1:21463-39134 GCA_037447655.1 Zygnema cylindricum | reverse complement strand
CCGATATGGGCCTTTTTTCGAGTATCCGATAATCGATATATTGGTACGATATATCGACATCGGTCTTATCGCCGATAAGTAGCCGATAATATCGGGTACTTATCGGCGATAATGCCGATAACGATAACTATCGGCGATAAATGTACGGACCGTACAAATAGATGTACGGCATGTACACTCAACTGTCCGTGTTATTCCTCGGACTTGTACAAGCACAGAAAGTAAAGTAGCCGCCATGAGATCTGTACGGTTTTGATACGGATCCTGTAAAAATGATGTACCTTTCACATCCGACGCCATGGCTTTGTCCCTTTATTCATGAGATCCACTGGTGACCTGCCACGTGTCAATCTGTCGGCTTTTTTGGCATAAGCTGCCAAAAGAGCCATTTCGGGATGCCGGCGCTCACGCTGGCCCGTCCGCTCGTGTTTTCTCATTCCAAGTCGTCCGTTTGATTCCGGAGGCGCGCAGAATGTTATTTTGCGTCCGTTGTACTTTTGTGTCCGCCGTCCTTTTCCAGTTCCATGTTAACCAGTTTTTTAGTAAATTTTGTGCGTCGCCGTAAAAATCCTGTTCAGTTAACCGGCCAACGTTTATGTGCTGCGCTTTCCGTAATAAATCGCAGTTAAACGGTAACGGAACAGGTTTTTATACGTGGCATGCCACGCTATATAAAGTCAATAAAATAATACAGTATGTTATAAAGTACTATTGTATGCATACTATATATTTTTTAAGTTATCGCCGATATGGAATTTGTTGGTCCCAGACCGATATATCGGAACCTCTGACCGTTCGATAACCGATAACTATCGGTATCGGTGTTATCGCGATAAGTTTTTTACCGATACACAACACTAGTAATTTGTAGTGTTGGGTATCGGGTAATTTCATATCGCGATAATCTCGATATTCGATATATTGAATATCGATCGAGAAGAATCCTCGATACATCGTACAGAGACCAACATAAAGTATCGCGATATATATCGCGATGAATAGTATTCTATAAATTTAGTATTTTATATAATATGTTATTTTAGCGATAAAGACAAATTGTCTGATACGCCATGTACGACGTGATTTGCGTTCCGTGACTTAAAGGTAGACGCCGCAAAATATAACCGACAAACCGACCATTTTCGTATGGAAATCCGTACTTGCGTATTACGGACGTGTACTTCGCAAGTGTACCGCGTCAATGTACCTCAGAGATCTCCTACACTATGCTGACTTTCAGGAAAAAACCGTACTTCTTTTCGGCAAAGATTTTACAGTCACCTTGTCCGAAGGCACGTGACTTTGGAGACCTGCGAAAATTTTCATTTTTTTTTATTAAATGCCTCGATGAATCGACAATACATCGTATTGTCGATATATCGGCGACATATCACGATATTTTGATTTTCGATATATCGAAGCGATATATCGATTATCGGGTTCCTGAAATTCGATATATATCGAATATCGGCAAACGGTCCTCGATACCCAGCACTATTAATTTGAACCGTGTACCAAAAGTGCAAAAACGCGTGAAAAACTGAAAACATTATATGTACAGTACACCGTCGATCGTATTTAGCGTGTAGACATTATTAAGTGTGTAGAATAATTTAGTGTCGTGTACACTAATTTCGACTAAAGATAAAATTCGAAAAAAAAGTTATACACTAATTTTTCAACGAACGCAAATATGGGTACAGCTGATTTGTCGAGAGGATATTCACAGTAATGTAGGTGAAAGTACGAATTCTTACAATTCATACACTGTCGCATACTTTCACTCTAACTAATTCCTAACTCTAATTTCGGTTTTTTGTGGTGTAGGCAATACGCGACAAATAAATGTACACTAACAGGGCAATATTTCGTGTGATAGCAAATATTCTATTAAAATATCCGTACTTGTATAATTAAAAAGTACATATCTATATGCACCGACACGTTCCGTACTCCACACTAATAAAATAATACATAAATTAAAATGGTGTACGCTAATTGTTCTTCTCGTAATTAGCGTACAGGAAAAACTAGTACCATTTACCCTATATTAGGCATAAACTCAAAATTTAGGGGCGCCAAATTAGTGTTCAACACGCTAAAAACGATCGACGGTGTACTGTACTGACGCACTGTACACCGTGAATCGCTATTAGCGTAGAAGTTTTTTTTAGCGTATATGAATAATTACAGTGGTGTACGCTAATTAAAAATTTGAAAATTTAAAAAAAAACATGCATTCTAATTGTTTAATAATTCTAATTGAGGTCTTTGAAAAAAATGAATGTCGGTCGCAAACATGCTTACACTTATATAGGTATTTGTACAAAATTTGACAAATCATACACAAATCGTACGTTTACACGGTGGAAAATTAGTTGTTGGACGAATATGTGCGAACGTGATATTTGACAACCCGATTTTATCCCCTTTTTAGAGCGCATATTCTCATGCGTCCGCTGTTACAAAAACTCATTAATTATACTTTTTCACTTAAAAAGGTACAATTCTGTACGGTCTGACACATACCGTACACCACACTATTTAAACGACAACGTACTTTCGTTTTGTACGGTACTTAGAAAATAACCCTAAATGGCGTAAAGATAAAAAATAGAATAAGCTACAC
This sequence comes from Zygnema cylindricum, assembly GCA_037447655.1. Lineage (NCBI taxonomy): Eukaryota > Viridiplantae > Streptophyta > Zygnematophyceae > Zygnematales > Zygnemataceae > Zygnema > Zygnema cylindricum. The sequence goes on along the minus strand of JBBHKE010002119.1, from coordinate 36,505 downwards.
TATTTGAGAATAAAAAAAAGCGGGACAGAATTAGCGTACACTACGCTAATAGCGATTGGCGGTGTAGTAGCCGTGTAGTATATGTCTGCGTATGATACTTTTGTTACATTATAATATGCGTGTAGGAAGGGGTCAGATATGGTGACGTTCCATCAATTCAGTTCTCCGGTTGCGCAGGTTTTTTCGGTAACTAGTACAACACCCGTTAAACGGGCGTGGACAGTGTCCTGTTTACCATGCAAGTTTATCATGCGCGTTCTGTTGATATTTGGATATTTTCTAGGTCTTTATTAGATAGAAAAGAGTAGAGGCAGTCTGCCTCTGACTCCCTTCTCCAAAGCCCCACAGAGGGAGCTAAAGCCATGGTTGTCTAAGCTCTCCGGAGAGACACGTGTAGATAAATATAGATTTACTAAAAATAATGTTGACCGCCCCAGAAATTGATCCTGGTACCTGTCGTCTGTCAAGAAACCTGTTGCCGTTAGCTTTAGCCGTTAAGTCTAATACTAGTGTTAGATCATATAGGGATTGATAAATATATATAGTAATACGTAGAGTAATTCCTTTAACGGGAAATTGATTCTTAGTGCATAGATACAGTTTATTTAGTACGGAGTACTTTAGAGGGACGGAACGGATACCGCGCATTTGTTTCGATAGCGAAACAAATACCGCGCACCAATTTTCAACGGCTACAATTGAATGCCGAAATAAATCGGACGGTCGTGATTAGCGCCGGCTACGCGAAAGGATAATTTGGCGGTTTGCGGACGTCACTACTCCGGATGACACGTGGCGACATCGTACAGGTTGCGGAATCTCCGAAACGGAACACAACAAATTCGGATGTGACAAATATCACATTGTGGCAATATCGTACACTCTCCGTACAGAAAGTACCCCGGCACCTGTAATTTCTTGTACGGTACCATTTTTTTGACGTGGCATAACCTGGCGCCACGTGGAGAGATAAGATTTGGAAGCAGAAATTCCAGGGATTACAAGAGCGAATCCGGATAGGACACGTGTTGACTTTTTAGCCATGTCGTACGATGGCCGTACAGAAGGTACAGCGACACCTGTACCTTTATGTACTATAAAGTAAGATGATTGGTCCGTACCTCAGTAATAGAGGGTTAAGAGAGGGGTTTAGGACTTAGAATATTTCTGGTAGGTAACTGCCTCTCCCAGAGAGCACCTTGTATAAATGGCAAACTTTGGCCAGCCATAACTATCAATTTACTTGGCCATTTTCAGTGATTCTTTTTGTTGCGGACTCAAGGCAGTCCAAGCTACACACGGATGTAGTCGGTCAGTGTTTTTGTCTGCCTGGGTGGCTGCATTTCTAAGGGAAAGTCAAAGTGGGTGAATGTATCCAAATCACATATTCTAACTTTGCATTCTGTGGTGGAACTGAGCACACAGAAAGTCTTGTTTCACAGGGGTGAAGCTTTAATGGGGTTCTGATTGTCAAGGGGTCAATCATTTGGGTTTATATATACTTGGAGTTGGCACTATCTAGATTAGCTACTTTTGATTTGCGAATTGTGTGTGGCAATAGAGCCCATAGAATTTCACGTTCAAAAAAGCGAACACACGTACCATTTATTTGGCTAGTCTTGCATTTTGAATGCTCTTACATTAAAAACGGAATAGGTACAACCTTTGCGCCACTTTTGGCGAACCGCGCCTACTTTTAAAGCTACCCGGTACCCCTGGTCGTGGTCGTGGTCATGGTCATTGTCGAGGTTGTTGTCTTGGTCGACGTTTATTTGTCCTTTCTCATAGCCTATTCCCACCGGAAAAAAAATCACTCCAACAACAGACGGGCGTTCAAAAAAATGTACAGCTTTCCAAGCACCAACTTTGTTGTTCTTGGAAGTAAGAAAGAAAGATTTTATTATGAAAAACGCGATGGTTAAACTATCAAAATACAAAACTTGATTGAAAAGGGAAATTGTCCACTACCATTAAAGGTCAAAAACCAAAAGTATACACAAATACTATAAAAGCTAACCAGCAGTAAGAGTACAAAAAAAACAAAGAAAACATAAGAGACAAAAACAAACACTAAAACTACACTATACAAAAGCTCTAGATGACAAAAAAGGGTCGTCAGCCCAAAGACTAAAAGAAGTCTACACTAAAGGTCTGAGGAACAAATATCACCAGTGTGCATCGGGTGGCGGGGAGGAAAATCTCGCAAGCCTAGACCATTGTTCACCACCGTGTTTTTTCGGATAAAGGCCGATGCTTGAGATCTTTGAAAGGTAACAGATATCCGTTGGCGATAAAAAGCCGACATGAGAGTCGAGAGAGGGCTGCCAGGTCCTCGAGCCTCAAACGACCGTCGAGCACAATCACGGATGAAGTTGTCGACGAGTCCAAGGTCCCAAATATCTCAAAAGCCAACGGTATGAAGTTGTCGGCTGGGTTTCGATGAGCGTAATTCTTGAAATAACTAGATTTATAGGGTATTTTCTTGGTCTGACTAGATTAATGAAAAATGAAAAGAAAAGAGTAGGCAGTCTGCCTCCACCTTTTCCCTCTTGCCCCTATACTTGTATTCATTGAAAGAAAGAGAGAGCGGTGGAGCCATGGCTGCCTCAGCTCCATAGTCAAGACTGAGGAGTGACATAAGTCTTTGTCAACAAAAGGTTGAGTCCGGCAGGACTCGAACCTCCGACCGACAGAGCGAGGCGTAGCCGTCAGCTCTAACCGGTCTGTCGTATGAGTTCGTTAGATTGCATAGGGTGTGATATTTTTTGAAACTATGTTTTGAACTATAATCCGATTAACGAAAAGACGGATGTAAGACATATAGATTGGTTAATAAACCGTGCGAATATGATCACGCACGAAACAAATGAACCGGACATTTGTTTTCAACGGCTAACATCGAAAGTCGGTTTTGATCTAACGGCACATACTGACGCCGAGATTTCGTAATGACCGCTTTGGCGTTTTTTGCAATTTTGTATCCTCTATTAGACTACAAAATCCAGGAAGCCTCTAGATAGCCTTTAGCTAACCCACTTTCAGCCACAACCACTGTTGCCTAATAGGACAAATTGACAGTCAGACTACACCCCTGTGAAACCTGGACTCCTCGAGTCCGTAGCAAAAAGAATCATTGAAAACGGCCAACCAGCCGATTAGTTATGAAGTGGCAAAGATGCCAAGTTTATACAAAACTCTCTAAGGGAGAGAAGTCCCTACCAACCAAATTCTTCAAGTCCCAAGCCCCTCTGACAACCCCTATCTACTGATGTACGAACCAATCAAACGACTGTAGAGTACAGAAAGGTACTACGACCGATGTACTTTCTGTACGGCCTGTGTACAGCAAGGCCATTGAGTGGACGCTTGTCCACTTTTAACTCGTCTTTATGTTCTCTGGAATTCCCCCGACCGAATGTTATCTCTCCACGTGTTGCCAGGTCACGCCACGTCCAAAAACCGCTAAGGTGACCATTCCGGGATTTCAACAGTGATATTTGCCGTCGGATCATAAACCAACATTTAATATTGGTCGTCAAAACAAATGTCCGATTCATTTGTTTTGTGCGAGATAATGTCCGCACTGTATATTACTTAAATCTATGTTCTTTCCTTTGTCATTTTGTTAATCGGATTCAGGATCAAAACACAGTTTAAATAAATATCACACCCAATGTATAGTAACGAACTCCTACGACAGACCGTTTAGAGCTGACGGCTACGCCTCGCTCTGCTGGTCGGAGGTTCGAGTCCTGCAAGACTCAACCTTTTGTTGAGAGTGACATAAGTCACTCTTTAGTCATGCCTGTTGAAGTAGGACAGCCATGGCTCAACCACCCTCTCTATCCTTCAGTGACTACAACAAGTATGGTGGCTAGAAACAGGAGGTGAAGGCAAGTTGTCTGCCCTTTTCTTTTTCCTATTTTACTAATCTATTTAGACCTAGAAAATACCCTCTAAATATAGTAATTTTAACATTTTTTTGTCGTGGCATGACGTGGCACCATGTGGCAAGATAACATAAGGAAGCAGGAATCTCGAGGAGCAGACGGACGAATCCGTAAGAGACACGCGTCCACACAGTGGTCTTGCCGTACAATGGCGGTAGTACCTTTGAGTACAGTACATTTATATGATTGTATCGTACATTAGTAGATAGGGCTTGTGACAAGGGTTTAGGACTTAGTATTTTTCACTAGGTAGCCACCTCTCTTTGAGAGAGTTTGTATAGAACCTGGCATCTTTGTCGCCTCATATCTCATCGTCTAGTTGGGCGTTTTCAGTAATTCTCTTTTTGATGTGGATCCAGAGGAGTCCAAACTGCACATTGGGGCAGTCACGTTGGCGATTTCTCTACTTAGGGAGCAGTGGTTGTAGTTGAAAGTGGGCTAGTTAAAAAACTGCCTAGAGGCTTTTTTAATTCTATGGTCCAATGGAGGACACAAAATTGCAGGTTATGGGTCCACCCTCTAAGGTGCCCATATTCAACGGATCAGGGTTCATTTGTTGGGAAGCCATGATTATAGGGGCTTTATGTAAAAAATGACAATTTGGTATTGTCAGTGGACAAGTGAAACGTCCAACTCAGGGAACTCCACCAAGTCTTGGAGGAATACGGTTTTCTGCAGCAACATCTGCATTAACGAAGGAGGCAGACGATGGGGACAACAATGTATCCGAAAAGCAAAAAGGGAAGGAGACACATGTTACAGCTATTGCTCCTATTGCCACGGCACCCGAAACGAAAATCGTAACGACCACGGAAACGACACCTAAATGTGGGAAGACAACAACATGGCTGCCAAAAACTTCATTCTGAGACACCTCACTCAAGCTTTGGCAACCCCCCATCTTCACGTTTACAAGGCCAATGAGTTGTGGGTGAGTTTGGTGGAGATCTATAGAGCTGGTACGATTCAGAAGCTCCAGTTGGCCAAACAAAAGTTGGGGAATTATACTTCGAAAAGGGGAAAGATGTTAGACTACTGGAATGATCTCTCTTGATTGTATATGGAAATGGAGAGTGCCAAGTGGAACGGGGATGACAATGACGATGAAAATTATCACTCTCATCATAAAGTTACCCGACGAGTATGAAAACATAGTGTACCTCCAATTTCTCAGTGACTGCGACAAGTTTGAGAGTTGGAGAGAGAAGTTAGAGATAGACTGCCTCGACTTCTATATTTCTTTTCAGACCTAGAAAATACTAATAAAACCATTAGTTTCTACACGATTGAGATTAGGAGAGGAGGAAAGAGCATTCAAGCTCTAGCTGCCAGAGCGGACCGGTGGAGACAATACCTGAAAATACCATACAAAGGAGAAAGAGGTCAGTTTGGAGGACAAGGCCCCCAACAGGTCTTTGTCATTTTTACAAAAAGCGGGACACTTCATCGCGGATTATGACAAGCTGTCCAAGGAAAGGCTCAAAGAGAACCGTGGAGGAGGTTTTTCCGGAGGAGGTTCTTCCAAAGGGAAAAAAACGCCCTTTGGTCACAAAAGTGAAAGGAGAGAACGAGGACAAATCCTTTAAAAGTGAGGATGGGGAACTTCTTGTTGACGAGATTCTGAAAGAGAAAGAGATCCCTTAGAAACAGAAGTGTGCTCTTGGAGCGATTCAAGAAGCTCCACAAGAAGGATGGATCATTGACTCAGGTGCATCTATCCATATGTGTCATGATAGGCACTTTTTTACTAAGCTAAGAAATATCCCTACTGTAGAGATAGAGTATCGGGATGGAAGAGAGGCTACTACAGATCTACTGGGATTGGTAGATCTGAATGTCTTAGTTTAGAATAAGACTTCTATACTCACCTTCTCAGATGTACTCTATATTTCTCAGTTGAGTAAAAATCTTGTCTCTACGTTTGTAATAGATGACAAAAAAGTTGATACCTTCACTAGAAAATGAGTTTTTACAGCTAATTTTGGAGATGAAGTCTAGTTAAGTTGATACCTTCACTAGAAAAGGAGTCTTTACAGCTAATTTTGGGGATGAAATCTAGTTCACGGTAGATAAAGGTAGCCAAGGAATGTATAGGCTTAACCTGAGTAATGAAAAGAATAATTTTTATTCTGTTGGTGTCCCAAAGTTGATGATTCGCCATAAGCGGTTGGGGCAATGTGCATTTTGATGGGTTAAGAGAAATGAAGAATCTTGGTGTAGTGGATGGCATTCAGTTTGATTATAATGAAATGGTTGATAACTGTAGTGGATGTATCGAAGGTAAGGCTCACAAACTTCCTTTCCCAAAGCCGCCATATATAGGGGTGAGAAAGTACTAGATTTAGTACACACAGATATCTGAGACCAGCAAAAGTATCTGCGGTTGGAGGGAAAAGGGACAATAACTGATGATTGGTCTAGATAGTCTAGAGTCTACTTCATCAAAACAAAGTCTGAAACACCAACTTACTTCAAAGAATATAAAGCATGGAGTGAGAAGTTGCACATGATCCTCATTAAGAGAATAAGGAGTGATAATGGGGGAGAGTTCACCTCTTACCAGTTTGGGAAATACTTAAGGGATGAGGGAGTTCAGCTTCAAAAAATTGTACCGTATAATCCAGAACAAAATGGGGTAGCGGAGAGGTTGAACCGGACAATATGAGATAGTGTATGCAGTTTATTGGTCGACAAGAAAATAGGAAAAAGGTGTTGGGCAGAAGCCATGAACTATGCCAACTATATTAAAAATAAAGTCTTTACCTCAACCGTAAAAGGAATGAGACCTTATGAGAGATGGTTGGAAGAAAACCAGATATCTTTCACTTTAAAATATTCGGTAGCCAAGTTTACATTTTTGATACGGATAGGAAAAATAAGAAACTAGATGCTAAGGGAAAACCTGGATACCTTGTCGGATACGATGAGGATGTGAAAGGATATAGAGTCTATGACTGAGCAAAGCAAGATATCATTATGGTCAAACACCTAGTTGTCATGGATGAAGAAAAGTCATTTGATCCCTTCAAATAAACGAAGAAGATAAGAATCATTTTTGATTCCGAAAGTGAGGAGAACTTAGTTTTCTCGAAAGGGACATGAGTGAAACAGTGATTGCAGATTAAAAGGAGATCCAAGATAAAGGAGATCTACTGGACACCCCTTTTATTCCTACGCACTTCGAGGAGACAAAAGAGAAGGAACCGGAACAAGCTTCCATGGATAGGGTAGCCAATGAGACAGTAAGGAGAAATCCAAGACTTCCCTCCATTTCAGCTTTGGATTTTTTGGGAGGGAGAAGGAGCAACAAAAAGATACAAGAAAAATAGGCCACTCATAAGTTAACTAAGCTATCTCACCCTGATGAGCCTCAGTCATACTCGGAGGCAGTGATCAGTCCGGAGAAAGACAGATGGGTTTAGTCATAAATGATGAGATGGCCTCCATCATGAAAGCAAATACTTAGGAACTAGTGGACTGTCTTACGGACAAAATACTGTTTGGTTGCAAATGGGTGTTTAAATTGAAACTTAACCCAAATAATTCTATTGAAAGATATAAGCCTCAGTTGGTAGTAAAGGAGTTTACCCAAAAAGAGGGGATTGACTATGAGGAGACTTTTGCTCCAGTTGTTCCGTTCCCATCAGTAAGGATTCTCCTCACTCTAGCGGTAGCGGAAGACATAGAGATACGCCAGATGGATTTTAAGACCGCCTTCCTCAATGGTGAGTTAGAGGAATAAATCTTTATGCGGCAACCAGAGGGGTTCGTGGAGGAAAAAGAAGAGAGCAAAGTCTGCATGCTCATAAAGTCCTTATAAGGATTGAAGCAGGCTCCACAACAATGGAATAAGAAACTAGATGAGTTTCTCACCTGTCAGGGATATATTCGGATCAACTTTGACCATTCTGTCTATATGTTTGAAGATGAGAATGGTGTCATTTTTATTGCAATCTATGTTGATGATTTGCTAGTGTTAAGCAAGTCTTTGGAAAAGATCAATAAGTTAAAGAAAGGTCTTAGAAGCAAATTTGACATGAAAGATTTAGGGGAGGCAAGATGTATTTGGAAATCCAAATGGAGAGAGATAGGAGGGAAATGATTATCAGACTTACTCAGAAAGAACCAATAGGTAATATGCTTGATAATTTCAGATGGAAAAGGCAAACAGTTGTACCACTCCTATGGACTTGAAGAAAGAAAGTGATGGGAGACTAAAAGGAGGAGTGGTAATTCTAGATGATTTCTTGTGTCACAAACACCTTCAATCGAAGTTACGTGCCAAAATTTTGGAGTGAACAAAACCCATTTTCCGATGAGATAGGGGAAAATCATCGAAATGGGCAAAGAGTTACAAATGCACCGGTAGGAATAGGCTATCACACGTCACACGTTTTGACGTCATCAAACATATGCGCGAAGACAAACCTGCAGTTTTTCACGACGACAGTGGTTCAAAGTTGGGCAGTTTTTTCGCGCGAAAACTATGAAGTAGCGGTTTGGGTGTTGTTTTTGCTTCGTCAGTTTTTAGGTTTACCGTTGGCCTGTTTCAAAGAAAGACGCAACCTTAACCTGACTTTAATATCCACTAATACTTTGAGGAAGTTATATTGTACGGTTTTTGGGGAACTTCTAATAATAACAAAGTCGGTGCTCGGAAAGCCGTACATTATTCAAACGCCCTTTTGTTGCGAAAGTGAATTTTTTGTCGGTGGGAATAGGCTATCACAATTCTTTATTCTTCATGGTGCTTGTTTGCCCAGAATTTATGGTATTTACGGCGATGTTAACGTCACGACAACATTATAGTTTTCAAAAACGGATCTACCGTACTTTGAATTTGTGCATCGTGTCACTATTTGCGGTCGGACACATCTGTACATCACATCTTTCGGTATCGGTATAGTCGTCTAGAGTTAACGGGTGGTGTCGGTCTGGTCACAATCTTGGTTGTTGTCGTGGTCGCAGTCATGGACGTGGTTGTGGTCCTGTCATTGTCATTGTATATACTTTTCCGTACTGCGGACAGTCAACGTGGTTGTCATTGTCGTTGTACATACTTTTCCGTACTGCGGACAGTCAACGTGGCTGTTCGTGCTGAAGACAGACAACGCGCGGAACGACAGACAAACGCCTATTAAAAGGTTTCCAAAACGACGTCCAAAGGTCTATAATTTTGTATAAAGATGGAACAACAAAGGGGGTTTTATCGGCTTGATTAATTCTTGAACTGCATAATCATAATAACCGTTGGTTCGACCAATTTATTGGCTCAGGTAACTGATTACCATTACGCAAAAATAACGTTGTCTTTTAACTTGCGACACAAAAGATTTCTACGTCAAAAATTCAAAACACCATTGGCCAAAAAAACTTCACCCGTTTACTTTAAAGTTTTGTCCATTACAAGTATACATTTACGTGCCGTAAAATCTTTTCAAAATAAGAAACCCTTCAAGGTGTCCATACCCTAACTTTTACTACGAGTTGTGAAATTTTGTTTTTCTGTGATCCAAATTTTTAGGGTGTGTGCCCAAAGTTTTACATCAATGGCACTTTCTCATGTAACCAAAGCTTAGGGCACTTTCCCATGTGCGAAAGTTACAGTTATTTTTTGTCGTTTTCCTCCATAACTTAGCCCCAACGAAAATATCCGCAGCCGAACCAGAAAATTGAAATTACCACCGTACAAGTTGCGTTACCTTGAAATTTTATATGTACTACAGTTTGTCATCTAGTGCGATGCAGTCTAGTGCGATGCAGTTTGTCGTCTAACGCATTTCGACCCACTTTGACGTCGTTCGAGCTCATCTTCAAACTTTATATAAATCACCTCGCGAGATGATTTTAAATAAAGTTCCATGATGTAAGCGAATAGGCGGATGATGTCACACATGTTAGAACTTTTTTACAATATTTGTGCGCGGAGTACCCAAAAAAAAAACACTGAAAGTTTCCAACCTCTGCGTGACTTTTTTCCGTGCGCTTTTTACCGTACAAGGGTCGTGGATGGGTCTCGACCAATGGACGCCATTTTGCAAAAACGAAGTATGTGAACGTGCCTCTCTCTCTCCCTCTCCCACTACCGCGTCAATCTCACAATTGATGCGGTGAAAAATGTCAATAATGGTGTAAAATGAGAGATCTCTAAAAACAATTTATTTTTACTATATTTGGGCGTATTTTGATGGTAAGTACAGTGAAAAATGACTAAAACACAAATTAAGGAAACAATGGCGGAAAGTTTTATAATTTGTGATGTCGACGCTGTCATAATTGAGTGCGGGTCAAAATGTCACAAACCCTAAACATCTATAATGCCACAAGTAGTCAGACGTGTACAACAGTCGTTATTTTGTAAACGTCATCAATTGTCGCGAGTTTTGTAGTCGTTGACAACCGTCACAAATAACACCCACGTCTATATCCGTCACAATCTAAAGTCACGATTTCATTTCTTTACCTAGGAATGCTCTAAAAGTAGTACGGAGAATCTTCGCTAAAAAACAAAGTTATAAGACTAAGTTTTGATACATGGGAAAGTGCCATTGGTCTTATTGTGACGGATGTAGACGAGATTGTTATTTTATTATAGTAATAAAGAATCAAACTTATTTATAAATGTGTATTTAGGATTTTATGATGTAAAGTTAAGAATTTAGGTGGCGTCCGGGAAATAATCGTACGAATCAGGGTTGTATTTATAAAGTTATAGCTATTGGTGTATTTATGTGACAAAAAGAGGTCAAGATAACGATGAGTGTTCGTTGTAGCTGGTTAAAATTCAAATTGGTAGCGAAATTTTAGGCGTACAATTTATAGAGTGTTAAATGAATCAATACGGGCACTTTCCCATGACATCGAAACTTGTTATAGTTACTTCGTTTTTTAACGAAGATTTTTCGTACTACTTTCAGAACATTCCGCTGGAACGCAATTGAATCGTTATTTTAAAATGTGACGGGTGTAGACGTGGATGTCATTTGTGACGGTTGTAAATGACTACAAAACTTGTGACAATTGATGACGTTTACAAAATACCGACGGATGTAGGCCAGTACAGGAGTTTCGTGTGACATTGTAGATGTTTAAGGTTTGTGACATTTTGACGTCACGCTCACTATGATGGCGTCAACGTCACTAATTCCAAATCTTTCCGCCATGGTTTCCCGATTTTGTTTTTTTGTCCTTTCTCACTCTACTTGTCATCAAAATACGCCCAAAGAAAGTTAAAAGTATTTTTTTAAGAGATCTTTCATTTGATAGCATTATTACATTTTTTCATTGCAAGGATTGTGGAATATACGTGGTAGTGGGAGAGGGAGAGAGAAAGAGGCGCCTTCATGGACTTCACTTTTGTGGAATGGCATCCGTTGCCCGAGACCCCTCCGCGGCCCCTGCACGAAAAATAATCCGTACAGGTTGGGAATGGAGAGTGATTTTTATTTATTCTGGTATTCTGCGTACTAAAAAAAAAAAAAAAACCTTCGATGCGTGCAACAACGTTTGCCTATATGTTCACATCACAAAAATTTTGGATTGCGAATGTATTGGGAGTATATATGACACTTCTCATTTTATGATGTTTCCTACTTTTCTACGCACTTCATCCATTCCATCTCGAACCATGTCATGTGTTGTCGTATATCATGGGAGTTATAAAGTAAACAAACACCTTGATCATCTATTCGTTGACCGCCAATGTAATTTGGCTTGCGAAAGAGCAAAGACGTGGTAAGGCAAGACTTAAAAGAGGTATAAGATAAAACAAAAATGGTGACAAACGACGTGAGGTAAAAACCTATGACCAATAAGCCAAAATCCTATCTCATACCTTGAACAAAGTCATAGTCGATCGTCAAATTTAACCTTAAACGTCGCCTCCAACATGCCTTTGAATTCAACGGTAACTAGTTTATCAACAACTTATTATTGCACCGATGAGTAGTTACTCGTGACAAGATAAAAGCACGAAAGAAATTCATTATAGTCGTGGACCAAGAGAATGGAACAAGTAGACATGAACATTATAAAAATGGCAATAAACCTTTATCGACATTGGATACCACATAAGTTAAACTAAGAGTTCCAACATCCACATACCTGAAGAGATTATAGATGCCACTAGAACTAATCTTATTAGGTCGTTGACTGGGGCTATAGTGATGGGAAGACGCATATGAACACCCTGCAAAAAGATTGGTAATGCAACTTGTCTAAATACAATTAGTCTTTCCTAGCGATGTGGTCTACCAAGGTTGACAAGCTGATATAAAAACCAAATAAGATATTACAAAAAATTTAAAAGAGATAAACGAACAGCGCCTATCGAATTTGTTGGATATTATTCCAAAATTGGTCTTGTGAAGATATTTCTTACAATTATCGCGACTTCTTTCAACTATATTTTTCACTTGATGCTTTGTTTAGATCTTAGAAGAGCTGGTTGCACATAATAACCCTTGAACTTTGTGATTGAAGGTTGTTGATATTTGTGTATTTTCTAGGTTAGTATTATGATAGAAAAACAGCAAAGGCAGTCTGCCTATAACTCCTTTCTCCAAGCCCCCACACTTGTTGCGGTCACTAAAGGTTGGATATGGAACTAAAGCCATGGCTACCTAGGCCCTCTAAGAAGACAAGGAGTAGATTTGGTAGATTTACCAAAATGATATTTGACAGACCCACGAATTGATTTTGGTACCTACAGTCCGTTACGACACCCGTAGCCGTTAGCTTTGTCGGCTAAGTTTAAGACCAGTGCTGAGGTTTATAGGATTTGATAGGTATTTAAACACATACACGTAGAACATTTCATTTAACTAATGAAATGTACGGTAGAACATATAACCCGTTATGTACTATAGTACTGCACGAAATAAATGTTACGAACATTTATTTCGACGGTCCGGATAAAAATCAGACTTCAATCGACGGCCGTGGTGCGAGTCAGGATTTCGGAATGGCCGCTTTGGCGTTTTTGGGCGCCTCCACTCCAGATAACACATGGCAATATCTTGGAGGATTGCGGGATCTTTGGAACGCGAGATGACAATTCCGGATGTGACAAATGTCATATTATAGCGATGTTGTAGAAGGACCGTACATAAAGTACTCCGACACTTGTACTTTCTTGTACGGTACATTCATATGATTGGTTCTTACCTCAGTACTAGGGGGCTTAGGGAGGGGTTTTAGGACTTAGAATATTTTGATAGAAAGCCGCCTCTCTCCTAGAGAGCGTCTGTATAAATCAACAGACTTTGCCATTTAATATCAACTCATTCAGTTGACCATTTTCAGTGATTCTTTTGCTGCAGACTCAGGGGAGTCCAGGCTACATAGGGTTGTAGTCGGTCAAAGTTTTTGCCTGCCGGGGTGGCTGCATTTCTAAGGGAAATTCAAAGTGGGGGAATGTGTCCAAATACTCATATTCTAACTTTGGATTATATGGGGGAGCTGAGCACACAGAAAGTTTGTTTTCACATCGGTGAAGCTTTATTGGGGTTCTGACTGTCAGGGTGTCCATCATGTGTGTTGTATCAACTTGGAGTCGGCACTATATAGATAAGCTTCTTTAGATGTTCAAACTTTGTGGGAGAATGGACCTCATAAAATTTCACACGAAGGCATGGACTATAAGAACTTGGCACATATGTGGATAAGGTTATTTTCAGTTACGACACTCAATAACACGATTGATATTGTGCTCGTTAATTTATTGATGGTGCCAATTCTAACAAATATTTTGGTTTTCGTCGATATTTAGTATCTATTATTGTTCAACCATGATGTTGTGGAACGATCGATTAACTATTTGTAACTCGTAGGTAACATGTATATTTATTTATGGCGCTTTTTTTAGTTTTTTAGGTTTTGCCATTTTGTAAACTGTTATTATTTTGGTGCTCGTATTATTATTATTTTGTTTTTTATGGGATGTGATAGTAAAAAATAATAATTTTGAGGATAGGGCGGAACAATGGGGTTGATGATTTGTGAAACTCACTCCTCGATTGCAATTGAAGTAGTTATCGTGGTTGAAGCCTCCCAGTTAAATCAAGAGGGGACCCAAAAAGAATGGAGTTACAAAAGGTTGAGATAGGAGCATCGTTTGTTATAATAAATTTACAAAAGAGAGTTGACATATTGATCGAGAATGTTAAAATGGTTGTCGACACACACCTTTTTTACCAAACCTGTAGAACACTGGTGGTTTGGTCCAATAGATATTCCTAGCAACGTTAACCATGAACTAGCTAAATTTAAAATTTATAAAAGTTGTCGGACAAACTTATTTGATGGGTGTGGTAATGGTTAGCATGCGTTAGCAAACTTATTTGCCTTGTTTAAAACAAACATTTATATCAATTGTCATTGTTGTATGACTCATTCGATACTTGGTGCACCTTTTATTTGTGACAAAATGTTTCAACCCATTAGAAAGACAATTCAAAATGACACGTGTCTCTTCTTATTATTTTGCCAAGATTTAGAATTTGCTTTTGTTAAAGTCCCTAATGTTAATCTATTATGGGTAACAAAAAACATTTAACTAAAGACACTTATAAACTCCTTTTCAAAAAATGACTGTTTCGGACTTACAAGCATATTTTTCATAGTTCAAAAGTAGGCTTTTTTATGGCAGGCCTTTGGTAGGGGCACAAAACTTTGCACAAAACTCGCGCAACGTAGGCATACTGTATGTGTGTGCGTCGTGCACAATCATGTACAAACGTTAGAATCTGACGTAAGATCAAAGTACAGCGCACGCCGCCGGACGAATTTTTTTAGCGAACTGACACGGCGTAGGATGACATTCGGGAGGAAAAGCCACCAACGGGGTTAGTCCGTAGGTTTTTGGTAATTTTTTTGGCAGTGTGGTATTTTATTTATTTTTATCGTCCCATACTGCCTGGTTGGTCAATTTGAGGCTTTATTTAGTGTGGCCCTCAAAATTGTATAATTGCAGACGTTAAAACTCCCGGTGTGATTTATTTCGGAGTTTAACTGGTTGGTCCGTTATACCCTGCTATTTTTATTTATTTTATGGTGTGACGGTTTTTTTAATGGTTTTTGGATGCCTGATTGG
>JBBHKE010002119.1:0-21453 GCA_037447655.1 Zygnema cylindricum | reverse complement strand
TAACAAGAATTGTTACCTAAGTTAACCAAACAGTTAGCAATAACAAGAATTGTTACCTAAATTACAGAAACAGTTAGCGATAACAAGAATTGTTACTTAAACTATACAAATTGTTAGCGATAACAAAAATTAAGACCTAAATTACAAAAACAGTTAGCGATAACAAGAATTGTTACATAAATTACAAAAATTGTTAGCGATAACAACAATTGTAACTTAAACTACGCAAATTGTTAGTGGTAACAAGAAAGTTTACCCAAAATTACAAAAACGGTTAGCGATAACAAGAATTGTTACCTATATTATATAAACTGTTAGCAATAACAAGAATTGTAAATGAAACTACACAAATAGTTAGCGATAACAAGAAAAAAAACTTAAACTACACAAATTGTTAGCGATAACAACAATTGTTACCTAAATTACAAAAGCAGTCAACGATTACAATAATTATTACCTAAATTACTCAAACTGTTAGCGATAACAAGAATTGTTACCTAAATTACACAAACAATTAGCGATAACAAGAATTGATTCCTAAATTACACAAACTGTTCGCGATAACAAGAATTGTAACTTAAACTACACAAATTGTTAGCGATAACAAGAATTGTAACATAAACTACGCAAATTGTTAGCAGTAAAAAGAAAGGTTACCCAAATTTCAAAAACGGTTAGCGATAACAAGAATTGTTACCTACATTACACAAACAGTTAGCGATACCAAGAATTGTTACCTAAATTAACCAAAGAGTTAGCGATAACAAGAATTGTTACCTAACTTAAATAAACTGTTAGCGATAACAAGAATTTTTACCTAAATTACACAAACAGTTAGCGATAATAAGCATTAATACCTAAATTACACAAACAGTTAGCTTTAACAATAATTGTAAATGAAACTACATAAATTGTTAGAGATAAACAGAATTGTTACCTAAATTATACAAACAGTTAACGATTACAATAATTATTACCTAAATTACACAAACTGTTAGCGATAACAAGATTTGTTACCTAAATTACACAAACACTTAGCAATAACAAAAATTGTTACCTAAATTACAAAAATTGTTAGCGATAATAAAAATTGTTACCAAAATTTCACAAACAGTTAGCGATAACAAGAATTGTTTACTAAATAACACAAACGGTTAGCGATAACAAGAATTGTTACCTAAGTTAACCAAACAGTTAGCGATAAACAGAATTGTTACCTAAATTACATAAACAGTTAGCGATAACAAGAATTGTAACTTAAACTACACAAATTGTTAGCGATAACAACAATTGTGACCTAAATTACACAAACTGTTAGCGATAACAAGAATTGTTACCTAAATTACACAAACATTTAGTGATAACATGAATTGTTTACAAAATTACACAAACGGTTAGCGATAACAAGAATTGTTACCTAAGTTAACCAAACAGTTAGCTATAACAAGAATTGTTACCTAAATTACACAAATAGTTAGCGATAACAAGAATTGTAACTTAAACTATACAAATTGTTAAAGATAACAAAAATTAAGACCTAAATCACAAAAACTGTTAGCGATAACAATAATTGTTACATAAATTACACAAACTGTAAGCGATAACAAGAATTGGGACCTAAATTACACAAATTGTTAGCGATAACAAGAATTGCTACCTAAGTTACAAAAATTGTTAGCAATAACAAGAATTGTTACCTAAATTATACAAACAGTTAGCGATAACAAAAATTGTTTCCTAAATTACACAAACGGTTAGCGATAACAAGAATTGTTACCTGAGTTAACCTAACAGTTAGAAATAACAAAAATTGTTACCTAAATTACATAAACTATTAGCGATAACAAGAGTTATTACCTAAATTACACAAATTTTTAGCGATAATAAGAATTGTTACCTAAATTACACAAACTGTTAGCGATAACAAGAATTGTTTCCTAAATTACACAAACTGTTTGCGCTTACAGGAATTGTTACATAAGTTCACCAAACAGTTAGCGATAACAATAATTGTGACCTAAATTACACAAACTGTTAGCGATAACAAGAATTGTTACCTAAATTACAAAAAAATTTAGTGAAAACAAGAAATTTTTACCTAAATTACACAAACCGTTAGCGATAACAAGAATTGTTACCTAAATTAACCAAACAGTTAGCGATAACAAAAATTGATATCTTAATTACACAAACAGTTAGCGATAACAATAATTGTTTACTAAATTACATAAACGGTTAGCGATAACAAGAATTGTTACCTATGTTAACCAAACTGTTATGAATAACAAGAATTGTTACCTAAATTACACAAACAGTTAGCGATAACAAGAATTGTTACGTAAATTACACAAATTGTTAGCGATAACAAGAATTAAGACCTAAATTACACAAGCTGTTAGCGATAACAAGAATTGTTACCTAAATTACAAAAATTGTTAGTGATAAAAGAAATTCTTACCTAAATTACACAAACTGTTAGCAATAAAAAAGTTGCAACCTAAATTACACAAACAGTTAGCGATAACAAGAATTGTTATCTAACTTACACAAATTGTTAGCGAAAACAAGAATTGTTACCTAAATTACATAAACTGTTAGCGATAACTAAAATTGTTACCTAAATTACACAAATTGTTAGCGATAATAAGAACTGTTACATAAATTACACAAACTGTTAGGGATACAAGAAATGTTTCCTAAATTACACAAACTGTTAGCGCTTACAAGAATTGTTACCTAACTTATACAAATTATTAGTGATAACAAGAATTTTCACCTAAATTACACAAACAGTTAGCGATAACAAGATTTTTTCCTTAATTACACAAACTATTAGCGATAACAAATATTATTACCTAAATTAACCAAACATTAAGCGATAACAATAATTGTTATCTAAATTACACAAATTGTTAGCGATAATAAGAATTGTAACTTAAACTACACAAATTGTTAGCGATAACAAGAATTGTAACTTAAACTACACAAATTGTTAGCGGTAACAAGAAAAGTTACCCAAATTTCAAAAACGGTTAGCGATAACAAGAATTGTTATCTACATTACACAAACTATTAGCGATATCAAGAATTGTTACCTAAATTACACAAACGGTTAGCGATAACAAGAATTGTTTCTTAAATAACAGAAACTATTAGCGATAACAAGAATTATTACCTAAATTAACCAAACATTAAGCGATAACAAGAATTGTTATCTAAATTACACAAACTGTTAGCGATAATAAGAATTGTAACTTAAACTACACAAATTGTTAGCGATAACAAGAATTGTAACTTAAACTACACAAATTGTTAGCGGTAACAAGAAAGGTTACCCAAATTTCAAAAACGGTTAGCGATAACAATAATTGTTACCTACATTACACAAACTATTAGCGATAACAAGAATTTTGACCTAAATTACACAAACAGCTGTTAGCGATAACAAGAATTTTTACCTAAATTACACAAACACCTAGCAATAACAATAATTGTTACCTAAATTACAAAAACTGTTAGCGATAATAAGAATTGTTACCTAAATTACACAAACAGTTAGCGAATACAACAATTGTAACTTAAACTACACAAATTGTTAGCGATAACAAAATTTGTTACCTAAATTACAAAAACTGTTAGTGATAACAAGAAATTCTCAACTAAATTACACAAACTGTTAGCGATAACAAGAATTGTTCCCTAAATTACAAAAATTGTTAGCGATAACAAGATTTATTACCTAAATTACACAAACAGTTAGCGATAACAATAATTGTTTCCTAAATTACACAAACGGTTAGCGATAAGAAGAATTGTTACCTAAGTTAACCTAACAGTTAGTGATAACAAAAATTGTTTCCTAAACTACACAAACTCTAAGCGATAACAAGAATTGTAACTTAAACTACACAAATTGTTAGCGGTAACAAGAAAGGTTACCCAAATTTAAAAAACGGTTAGCGATAACAAGAATTCTTACCTACATTACACAAACTATTAGCAATAACAAGAATTGTTACCTAAATAACACAAACAGTTAGCGATAACAAGAATTGTTACCTAAATTAAGCAAACAGTTCGCGATAACAAGAATTGTTACCTAACTTACAGAAATGGTTAGCGATAACAAGAATTGTAAATGATCTACACAAATTGTTAGCGATAACAAGTAAAAAAAACTTAAACTACACAAATTGTTAGCCATAACAACAATTGTTACCTAAATTAAAAAAGCTGTCTGCGATAAAAATAATTGTTACCTAACATACACAAACTGTTAGCGATAAACAGAATTGTTACCTAAATTACACAAACAGTTAGCGATAACATGAATTCTTATCTAAATTACACAAACTATTTGCTTTTACAGGAAATGTTACCTAACTTACACAAACTGTTAGCGATAACAAGATTTGTTACCTAAATTAACCAAACAGTTAGCGATGACATGAATTGTTATCTAAATTACACAAACTATTTGCTCTTACAATAATTGTTACCTAACTTACACAAACTGTAAGCGATAACAAGAATTGTTACCTAAATTAACCAAACAGTTAGCGATAACAGGAATTGTTATCTAAATTACACAAATTGTTTGGGCTTACAGCAATTTTTGTCTAAGTTACACAAACGGTTAGTGATAACAAAAATTGTGACCTAAATTACACAAACTGTTAGGGATAACAAAAATTGTTACCTAAATTACACAAACAGTTAGCGATAACAAGAATTGTTACCTAGATTAACGAAAATGTTAGCGATAACAAAAATTGTTATCTAAGTTACACAAACAGTTAGCGATAACAAGAATTGTTACCTAAATTAACTAAGCAGTTAGGGATTATAAAAATTGTTACTTAAATTACACAAACTGTTAGCGATAACAAGAATTGTTACTTAAACTACACAAATTGTTAGCGATAACAAGAATTGTTACCTAAATTACACAAACAGTTAGCGATAACAAGAATTGTTACCTAAATTAACCTAACAGTTAGCGATAACAAGAATTATTATCTAAATTACACAAACTGTTTGCACTTAAATAAATTGTTATCTAAGTTACATAAACTGTTAGTTATAACAAGAATTGATACCTAAATTACACAAACAGTTAGCCATAACAAAAATTATGACCTAAACTACACAAACTGTTAGCGATAAGAAGAATTGTTACCTAAATTAACCAAACTGTTAGCAATAACAAGAATTGTTACCTTAAATACAAAAACTGTTAACGATAACAAGAATTTTTACCTAAATTACACAAACTATTAGAGATAACAATAATTTTTACCTAAATTACACAAACAGTTAGCGATAACAAGAATTATTACCTAAATTAACCAAACAGTTAGCGATAACAGAAATTGTTATCAAAATTACTCAAACTGTTTGCGCTTTCAGGAATTGTTACCTAAATTACACAAACTGTTAGCGATTACAAGAATTCTTACCTAAATTACAAAAATTGTTAGTGAAAACAAGAAATTTTTACCTAAATTACACAAACTGTTAGCGATAACAAGAATTGTTACCTAAATTACACAAACAATTAGCGATAACAATTTTTTTTCCTAAATTACACAAACGGTTAGCGATAACAAGAATTGTTACCTAAATTAACCAAACAGTTAGCGATAACAAAAATTGTTATCTAAATTAAACAAACAGTTAGCGATAACAAGAATTGTTTACTTAATTACACAAACGGTTAGCGATAACAAAAATTGTTACCTAAGTTAACCAAACAATTATCAATTACAAGAATTGTTACCTAAATTACAGAAACAGTTAGCAATAACAAGAATTCTAACTTAAACTACACAAATTGTTAGCAATAACAATAATTAAGATCTAAATTACAAAAATTGTTAGTGATAACAAGAAATTCTTACCTAAATTACACAAACTGTTAGCGATAACAAGAATTGCTTCCTAAATTAAACAAACAGTTAGCGATAACAAGAATTGTGACCTAGATTACACAAACTCTAAGCGATAACAAGAATTGTTACCTAAATTACAAAAACTGTTAGCGATAACGACAATTGTTTCCTAAATTACAGAAACGGTTAGCGATAACAAGAATTGTTACCTAAGTTAACCAAACAGTTAGCGATAACAAAAATTGTTATCTTAATTACATAAACTGTTAGCGATAACAAGAATTGTTACCTAAATTACACAAATTGTTAGCGATAATAAGAATTTTTACCTTAATTACACAAACTGTTTGCGCTTACAGGAATTGTTGCCTAACTTACACAAATTGTTTGCGATAACAAGAATTATTACCTAAATTAACCAAACATTAAGCGATAACAAAAATTGTTATCTAAACTACACAAATTGTTAGCGATAACAAGAAATAAAACTTAAACTACACAAATTGTTAGCGGTAACAAGAAAGGTTACCCAAATTTCAAAAAGGGTTAGCGATAACAAAAATTGTTACCTACATTACAGAAACTATTAGCGATAACAAGAATTGTTACCTAAATTAGAGAAACAGTTAGCAATAACAAGGATTGTTACCTAAATTAACTAAACAGTTAGCGATAACAAGAATTGTTACCTAAATTACAGAAACTGTTAGCGATAACAAGAATTGTTACTTATATTACACAAACAGTTAGCGATAACAAGAATTGTAACTTAAACTACACAAATTGTTAGCGATAACAAGAATTAAGACCTAAATTATAAAAACTATTAGCGATAACAAGAATTGTTACATAAATTACAAAAAATTGTTAGTGATAACAAGAAATTCTTACCTAAATTACACAAACTGTTAGCAATAACAAGAATTGCTACCCAAATTACACAAACAGTTAGCGATAACAAGAATTGTGACCTAAATTACACAAACTGTTAGCGATAACAAGAATTGTTACCTAAATTACAAAAATTGTTAGCGATAACAAGAATTGTTACCTAAATTACACAAACAGTTAGCGATAACAAAAATTGTTTCCTAAATTACACAAACGGTTAGCGATAAGAAGAATTGTTACCTAAATTAACCTAAGAGTTAGCGATAACAAAAATTGTTACCTTAATTACATAAACTTTTAGCGATAACAAGAATTGTTTCCTAAATTACACAAACGGTTAGCGATAAAAAGAATTGTTACCTAAGTTAACCTAACAGTTAGCAATAACAAAAATTGTTACCTAAATTACATAAACTGTTAGCGATAAACATAATTGTTTCCTAAATTACACAAACTGTTTGCGCTTACAAGAATTGTTACCTAACTTACACAATTTGTTAGCGATAACAAGAATTTTCACCTAAATTACACAACCAGTTAGCGATAACAAGAATTGTTTCCTAAATTGCACAAATTGTAAGCGATAACAAGAATTATTACCTAAGTTAACCAAACATTAAGCGATAACAAGAATTGTTATATAAATTACAAAAACTGTTAGCGATAATTAGAATTGTAACTTAAACTAAACAAATTGTTAGCGGTAACAAGAAAGGTTACCCAAATTTCAAAAACGGTTAGCGATAACAAGAATTGTTACCTAAATTAACCAAACAGTTAGCGATAACAAGAATTGTTACCTAACTTATAGAAACGGTTAGCGATAACAAGAATTTTTACCTAGATTACACAAATAGTTAGCGATAACAAGCATTAAGACCTAAATTACACAAACAGTTAGCGATAACAAGAATTGTTACCTAAATTACATATAATGTTAGCAATAACAAGAATTGTAAATGAATCTACACAAATTGTTAGTGATAACAAGAAAAAAAACTTAAACTACCCAAATTGTTAGCGATAAAAACAATTGTTACCTAAATTACAAAAGGGGTCAGCGATCAAAATAATTGTAACCTAACATACATAAACTGTTTGCGATAAACAGAATTGTTACCTAAATTACACAAACAGTTAGCGATAACAAGAATTGTTACCTGAATTAGCCAAACACATTGCGATAACATGAATTGTTATCTAAATTACACAAACTATTTGCTTTTACAGGAAATGTTACCTAACTTACACAAACTGTTAGCGATAACAAGATTTGTTACCTAAATTAGACAAACAGTTAGCGATGACAAGAATTGTTACCTAAATTAACCGAACAGTTAGCGATAACATAAATTGTTATCTAAATTACACAAACTATTTGCCCTTACAGGAATTGTTACCTAACTTACACAAACAGTTAGCGATAATAGGAATTCTTATCTAAATTACACAAACTGTTTGGGCTTACAACAGTTTTTATCTAAGTTACACAAACGGTTAGCGATAACAAGAATTGTTACCTAAATAACATAAACTGTTAGCCATAACAAGAATTAACACATTGTTTTCTAAATTACACAAACTGTAAGCGATAACAAGAATTATTACCTAAGTTAACCAAACATTAAGCGATAACAAAAATTGTTATATAAATTACAAAAACTGTTAGCGATAATTAGAATTGTAACTTAAACTACACAAATTGTTAGCGATAACAAGAATTGTAACTTAAACTACACAAATTGTTAGCGCTAACAATAAAGGTTACCCAAATTTCAAAAACAGTTAGCGATAACAAGAATTGATACCTACATTACACAAACTATTAGCGATAACAAGAATTGTTACCTAAATTACACAAACAGTTAGCAATAACAAGAATTGTTACCTAAATTAACCAAACAGTTAGCGATAACAAGAATTGTTACCTAACTTACAGAAAATGTTAGCGATAACAACAATTTTTACCTAAAATATACAAATAGTTAGCGATAACAAGCATTAATACCTAAATTACACAAACAGTTAGCAATAACAAGAATTTTCACCTAAATTACATAAAATGTAAGCAATAACAAGAATTGTAAATGAATCTACACAAATTGTTTGTGATAACAAGAAAAAAAACTTAAACTACACAAATTGTTAGTGATATCAACAATTGTTACCTCAATTACACAAACAGTTAGCGATAACAAGAATTGTTACCTGAATTAACCAAACAGTTAGCGATAACATGAATTGTATATCTAAATTACACAAACTATTTGCTCTTACAGGAATTGTTACCTAACTTACACAAACAGTTAGCGATAACAGGAATTGTTATCTAAATTACACAAACTGTCTGGGCTTACAACAGTTTTTATCTAAGTTACACAAACGGTTAACGATAACAAGAATTGTTACCTAAATTACATAAACTGTTATCCATAACAAGAATTAACACCTAAATTAACCTAAGAGTTAGCGATAACAAGAATTGTGACCTAAATTACACAAAGTGTTAAGGATAACAAAAACTGTTACCTAAATTACAGAAACAGTTAGCGATAAGAAGAATATTTCCTAAATTACACAAACACTTAGCGATAACAAGAATTGTTATCTAAATTAACGAAACTGTTAGCGATAACAAAAATTGTTATCTAAGTTACACAAACAGTTAACGATAACAAGAATTGTTACCTAAATTAACGAAGCAGTTAGGGATTATAAGAATTGTTACTTAAATTACACAAACTGTTAGCGATAACAAGAATTGTTACTTAAACTACACAAATTGTTAGCGATAACAAAAATTGTTACCTAAATTACACAAACAGTTAGTGATAAAAAGAATTGTTACCTAAATTAACCAAACAGTTAGCGATAACACGAAATATTATCTAAATTACACAAACTGTTTGCGCTTACAGGAATTGTTATCTAAGTTACACAAACTGTTAGTTATAACAAAAATTGATACCTAAATTACACAAACAGTTAGCCATAACAAAAATTATGACCTAAATTACACAAACTGTTAGCGATAAGAAGAATTGTTACCTAAATTAACCAAACAGTTAGCGATAACAAGAATTGTTACCTTAATTACACAAATTATTAGCGATAACAAGAATTGTAACTTAAACTACACAAATTGTTAGCCATAACAACAATTGTTACCTAAATTACAAAAACTGTTAACAATAACAAGAATTGTTACCTACATTACACAAACTGTTAGAGATAACAAGAATTTTTACCTAAATTACACAAACAATTAGCGATAACAAGAATTATTACCTAAATTAACCAAACAGTTAGCGATAACAAGAATTGTTATCTAAATTACTCAAACTATTTGCGCTAACAGGAATTGTTACCTAACTTACACAAACAGTTAGCGATAACAAGAATTGTTACCTAAATTACACAAACAGTTAGCGATAACAATAATTTTTACCTAAATTACACAAACTGTTAGCGATAACAAGAATTGTTACCTAAATTACACAAACAATTAGCGATAACAACTTTTTTTCCTAAATTACACAAACGGTTAGCGATAACAAGAATTGTTACCTAAATTACACAAACAGTTAGCGATAACAATAATTGTTTACTAAATTACACAAACGGTTAGCGATAACAAGAAATGTTACCTAAGTTAACCAAACAATTAGCAATAACAAGAATTGTTACCTAAATTACACAAACAGTTAGCGATAACAAGAATTATAACTTAAACTACACAAATTGTTCGCGATAACAAGAATTAAGACCTAAATTATAAAAACTGTTAGCGATAACAAGAATTGTTACATAAATTACAAAAAATTGTTAATGATAATAAGAAATTCTTACCTAAATTACACAAATTGTTAGCGATAACAAGAATTGCTACCCAAATTACACAAACAGTTAGCGATAACAAGAATTGTGACCTAAATTTCACAAACTGTTAGCGATAACAAAAATTGTTACCTAAATTACAAAAATTGTTAGCGATAACAAGAATTGTTACCTAAATTACACAAACAGTTAGCGATAACAAGAATTGTTTCCTAAATTACACAAACGGTTAGCGATAAGAAGAATTGTTACCTAAGTTAACCTAACAGTTAGCGATAACAAAAATTGTTACCTTAATTACATAAACTGTTAGCGATAACAAGAATTGTTTCCTAAATTACACAAACGGTTAGCGATAAGAAGAATTGTTACCTAAGTTAACCTAACAGTTAGCGATAACAAGAATTGTTACCTAAATTACATAAACTGTTAGCGATAAACAGAATTGTTTCCTAAATTACACAAACTGTTTGCGCTTACAGGAATTTCTACCTAACTTACACAAATTGTTAGCGATAACAAGAATTTTCACCTAAATTACACAAACAGTTAGCGATAACAAGAATTGTTTTCTAAATTACACAAACTGTAAGCGATAACAAGAATTATTACCTAAGTTAACCAAACATTAAGCGATAACAAAAATTGTTATATAAATTACAAAAACTGTTAGCGATAATTAGAATTGTAACTTAAACTACACAAATTGTTAGCGATAACAAGAATTGTAACTTAAACTACACAAATTGTTAGCGCTAACAATAAAGGTTACCCAAATTTCAAAAACAGTTAGCGATAACAAGAATTGATACCTACATTACACAAACTATTAGCGATAACAAGAATTGTTACCTAAATTACACAAACAGTTAGCGATAACAAGAATTGTTACCTAACTTACAGAAAATGTTAGCGATAACAACAATTTTTACCTAAAATATACAAATAGTTAGCGATAACAAGCATTAATACCTAAATTACACAAACAGTTAGCAATAACAAGAATTTTTACCTAAATTACATAAAATGTAAGCAATAACAAGAATTGTAAATGAATCTACACAAATTGTTAGTGATAACAAGAAAAAAAACTTAAACTACACAAATTGTTAGCGATATCAACAATTGTTACCTCAATTACACAAACAGTTAGCGATAACAAGAATTGTTACCTGAATTAACCAAACAGTTAGCGATAACATGAATTGTTATCTAAATAACACAAACTATTTGCTCTTACAGGAATTGTTACCTAACTTACACAAACAGTTAGCGATAACAGGAATTGTTATCAAATTACACAAACTGTCTGGGCTTACAACAGTTTTTATCTAAGTTACACAAACGGTTAACGATAACAAGAATTGTTACCTAAATTACATAAACTGTTATCCATAACAAGAATTAACACCTAAATGTTAGCGATAACAAGAATTGTTACCTAAATTACACAAATTGTTAGCGATAATAAGAATTGTTACCTAAATTACAAAAACTGTTTGCGCTTACAAGAATTGTTGCCTAACTTACACAAATTGTTCGCGATAACAATAATTATTACCTAAATTAACCAAACAATAAGCTTGTTATCTAAACTACACAAATTGTTAGCAAAAACAAGAATTAAAACTTAAACTACACAAATTGTTAGCGGTAACAAGAAAGGTTACCCAAATTTCAAAAAGGGTTAGCGATAACAAAAATTGTTACCTAAATTAACCAAACAGTTAGCAATAACAAGAAATGTTACCTAAATTACAAAAACTTTTAGTGATATCAAGAAATTCTCACCTAAATTACACAAACTGTTAGCGATAACAAGAACTATTACCTAAATTACAAAAACTGTTAGCGATAACAAGAATTGTAACTTAAACTACACAAATTGTTAGCCATAACAACAATTGTTACCTAAATTACAAAAACTGTTAACGATAACAAGAATTGTTACCTAAATTAACCAAACAGTTAGCGATAACAGAAATTGTTATCTAAATTACTCAAACTGTTTGCACTTACAGGAATTGTTATCTAAGTTACACAAACTGTTAGCTATAACAAGAATTGTTACCTAAATTACACAAACAGTTAGCGATAACAAAAATTATGACCTAAATTACACAAACTGTTAGCGATAACAAGAATTGTTACCTAAATTACAAAAACTGTAAGCGATAACAATAATTGTTACCTAAATTACACAAACAGTTAGCGATAACAAAAATTGTTTCCTCAATTACACAAACGGTTAGCGATAAGAAGAATTGTAACCTAAATTAACCAAACAGTTAGCGATAACAGGAATTGTTATCTAAATTACTCAAACTGTTTGCGATAACAATAATTGTTACCTAAATTAACCAAACATTTAGCGATAACAAGAATTGTTACCTAACTTACACAAACTGTTAGCGATAACAAGAATTGTTACCTAAATTAACCAAACAGTTAGCGATAACAATTATTGTGACCTAAACTACACAAATTGTTAGCGATAACAAGAATTAAGACCTAAATAACACAAACTGTTAGCGATAACAAGAATTGCTACCTAAATTACACAAACAATTAGCGATAATAAGAATTGTGACCTTAATTATACAAACTGTTAGCAATAACAAGAATTGTTACCTAAATTACAAAAACTGTTAGCGATAATAAGAATTGTTACCTAAATTACACAAAGAGTTAGCGATAAAAAAAATTGTTTTCTAAATTACACAAACGGTTAGCGATAACAAGAATTGTTACCTAAGTAAACTAAACAGTTAGCGATAACAAAAATTGTTACCTAAATTACATAAACCCTTAGCGATAACAAGAATTGTTACCTAAATTACGCAAATTGTTAGCAATAATAACTATTTTTACCTAAATTTCACAAATTTTTAGCGATATCAAGAATTGTTTCCTAAATTACACAAACTGTTTGTGCTTACAGGAATTGTTACCTAACTTACACAATTTAATACTGATAAGAAGAATTTTCACCTAAATTACACAAACAGTTAGCGATAACACGAATTGTTTCCTAAATTACAAAAACTGTTAGCGATAACAAGAATTACTACCTAAATTAACCAAAAATTAAGCGATAACAAGAATTGTTATCTAAATTACACAAACTGATAGCGATAATAACAATTGTAACTTAAACTACACAAATTGTTAGCGATAACAAGATTTCTAACTTAAACTACACAAATTCTTAGCGGTAACAAGTAAGGTTAACCAAATTTCAAAAACGGTTAGCGATAACAAGAATTGTTACCTAAATTACACAAACTGTTAGCGATAACAAGAATTGTAACTGAAACTACACAAATTGTTAGCGATAACAAGAATTGTAACTTAAACTACACAAATTGTTAGCGATAACAAGAATTGTTACCTAAATTACACAAACTGTTCGCGCTTACAGGAATTGTTATCTAAGTTACACAAACAGTTAGTGATAAGAAGAATTGTTACCTAAATTAACCAAATAGTTAGCGATAAAAAGAATTGATATCTAAATTATATAAACAGTTAGCGATAACAATAATTGTTACCTAAATTACATAAACTGTTAGCCATAACAAGAATTAACACCTAAATTAACCTAAGAGTTAGCGATAACAAGAATTGTTACTTAAACTACACAAATTGTTAGCCATAACAAGAATTTTTACCTAAATTACACAAAGAGTTAGCGATAAAAAGAATTGTTACCTAAATTAACCAAACAGTTAGCAATAACAAGAATTATTATCTAAATTACACAAACTGTTTGCGCTTATGAGAATTGTTATCTAAGTTACACAAACTGTTAGTAATAACAAGAATTTATACCTAAATTACACAAACAGTTAGCGATAACAAAAATTATGACCTAAATTACACAAACTGTTAGCGATAACAAGATTTGTTACCTAAATTAAAAAAACTGCAAGCGATAACAATAATTGTTTCCTAAATTACACAAATAGTTAGCGATAACAACAATTGTTTCCTCAATTACACAAACGGTTAGCGATGAGAAGAATTGTTATTTAAATTAACCAAACAGTTAGCGATAACAAGAATTGTAACTTAAACTACACAAATTGTTAGCCATTACAACAATTGTTACCTAAATTACAAAAACTCTTAACAATAACAAGAATTGTTACCTAAATTACACAAACAGTTAGCGATAACAAGAATTGTTACCTAAATTAACCAAATAGTTAGCGATAACAGGAATTGTTCTCTAAATTACTCAAACTGTTTGCGCTTACAGGAATTGTTACCTAACTTACATAAACAGTTAGCGATAACAAGCATTGTTACCTAAATTAACAGAACAGTTAGCGATAACAAGAATTGTTACCTAACTTACACAAATAGTTAGCGATAACAAGAATTGTTACCTAAATTACACAAACAGTTAGCGATAACAAGCATTGTTACCTAAATTAACAGAACAGTTAGCGATAACAAGAATTGTTACCTAACTTACACAAATAGTTAGCGATAACAAGAATTGTTACCTAAATTACACAAACAGTTAGCGATAACAAGAATTGTTACCTAAATTAACAGAAATGTTAGCGATAACAAGAATTGTTACCTAAATTACACAAACTGTTAGCGATTACAATTATTGTGACCTAAATTACACAAACTGTTAGCGATTACAATAATTTTTACCTAAATTACAAAAATTGTTAGTGAAAACAAGAAATTTTTACCTAAATTACACAAACGGTTAGCGATAACAAGAATTGTTACCTAAATTACACAAACAGTTAGCGATAACAAGAATTGTTTACTAAATTACACAAACAGTTAGCGATAACAAGAAATGTTACCTAAGTTAACCAAACAGTTATCAATAACAAGAATTGTTACCTAAATTACAGAAACAGTTAACGATAACAACAATTCTAACTTAAACTACACAAATTGTTAGCGATAACAATAATTAAGACCTAAATTACAAAAATTGTTAGTGATAACAAGAAATTCTTACCTAAATTACACAAATAGTTAGCGATAACAAAAATAGTGACCTAAATTACACAAACACTAAGCGATAAAAAGAATTTTTACCTAAATTACAAAAACTGTTAGCGATAACAAGAATTGTTACCTAAATTACACAAATAGTTAGCGATAACAACAATTGTTTCCTAAATTACAGAAACGGTTAGCGATAACAAGAATTGTTACCTAAGATAACCAAACAGTTAGCGATAACAAAAATTGTTACCTTAATTACATAAACTGTTAGCGATAACAAGAATTGTTACCTAAATTACACAAATTGTTAGCGATAATAAGAATTGTTACCTAAATTACAAAAACTGTTTGCGCTTACAAGAATTGTTGCCTAACTTACACAAATTGTTCGCGATAACAATAATTATTACCTAAATTAACCAAACAATAAGCTTGTTATCTAAACTACACAAATTGTTAGCAAAAACAAGAATTAAAACTTAAACTACACAAATTGTTAGCGGTAACAAGAAAGGTTACCCAAATTTCAAAAAGGGTTAGCGATAACAAAAATTGTTACCTAAATTAACCAAACAGTTAGCAATAACAAGAAATGTTACCTAAATTACAAAAACTTTTAGTGATATCAAGAAATTCTCACCTAAATTACACAAACTGTTAGCGATAACAAGAACTATTACCTAAATTACAAAAACTGTTAGCGATAAC
Organism: Zygnema cylindricum; assembly: GCA_037447655.1. Lineage (NCBI taxonomy): Eukaryota > Viridiplantae > Streptophyta > Zygnematophyceae > Zygnematales > Zygnemataceae > Zygnema > Zygnema cylindricum. The sequence goes on along the minus strand of JBBHKE010002119.1, from coordinate 5,143 downwards.
AAGAATTATTACCTAAATTACACAAACAGTTAGCGATAACAAAAAAAGTTATCTAAACTACACAAATTGTTAGCGATAACAAGAATTAAAACTTAAACTACACAAATTGTTAGCGGTAACAAGAAAGGTTACCCAAATTTCAAAAACGGTTAGCGATAAACAGAATTGTTACCTAAATTACATAAACAGTTAGCGATAACAACAATTGTAACTTAAACTACACAAATTGTTAGCAATAACAAGAATTGTGACCTAAATTACACAAACTCTTAATGATAACAAGAACTGTTACCTAAATTACAAAAACTGTTTGAAATAACAAGAATTGTTACCTAAATTACACAAACAATTAGCGATAACAATTTTTTTTCCTAAATTACACAAACGGTTAGTGATAACAAGAATTGTTAACTAAATTAACCAAACAGTTAGCGATAACAAAATTTTTTATCTAAATTACAGAAACAGTAAGCGATAACAAGAATTGTTACCTAAGTTAACCAAACACTTATCAATAACAAGAATTGTTACCTAAATTACAAAAACTGTTAGCGATAACAAGAATTGTTACCTAAATTATACAAATAGTTAGAGATAACAACAATTGTTTCCTAAATTACAGAAACGGTTAGCGATAACAAGAATTGTTACCTAAGTTAACCAAACAGTTATCAATAACAAGAATTGTGACCTAAATTACACAAACTCTAAGCGATAACAAGAATTGTTACCTAAATTACAAAAACTATTAGCGATAACAAAAATTGTTACCTTAATTACACAAACAGTTAGCGATAACAAGAATTGTAAATGAATCTACACAAATTGTTAGCGATAACAAGAAAAAAAACTTAAACTACACAAATTGTTAGCGATAACAACAATTGTTACCTAAATTATAAAAGGGGTCAGCGATAAAAATAATTGTTACCTAACATACACAAACTGTTAGCGATAAACAGAATTGTTACCTAAATTACACAAACAGTTAGCGATAAAATGAATTGTTACCTGAATTAACCAAACAGTTAGCGATAACATGAATTTTTATCTAAATTACACAAACTATTTGCTGTTACAGGAAATGTTACCTAACTTACACAAACTGTTAGAGATAACAAGATTTGTTACCTAAATTACACAAACAGTTAGTGATGACAAGAATTGTTACCTAAATTAACCAAACAGTTAGCGATAACATGAATTGTTATCTAAATTACACAAACTATTTGCTCTTACAGGAATTGTTACCTAACTTACATAAACAGTTAGCGATAACAGGAATTGTAATCTAAATTACACAAACTGTTTGGGCTTACAACAGTTTATATCTAAATTACACAAACGGTTAGCGATAACAAGAATTGTTACCTAAATTACACAAACAGTTAGCGATAACAAGAATTGTTACCTAAATTACACAAACTGTTAGCGATAACAAGAATTGTTACCTAAATTAATCAAACAGTTAGCGATAACAAAAATTGTTATCTAAATTACACAAACAGTTAGCGATAACAAAAATTGTTTACTAAATTACACAAAAGGTTAGCGATAACAAGAATTGTTACCTAAGTTAACTAAACACTTATCAATAACAAGAATTGTTACCTAAATTACAGAAACAGTTAGCTATAACAAGAATTTTGACCTAAATTACACAAACTCTAAGCGATAACAAGAATTGTTACCTAAATTACAAAAACTGTTAGCGATAACAAGAATTGTTACCTAAATTACACAAATAGTTAGAGATAACAACAATTGTTTTCTAAATTACAGAAACGGTTAGCGATAACAAGAATTTTTACCTAAGTTAACCAAACAATTATCAATAACAAGAATTGTGACCTAAATTACACAAACTCTAAGCGATAACAATTACACAAATTGTTAGCGATAACAAGAATTAAGACCTAAATTACACAAACTTTTAGAAATAACAAGAATTTTTACCTAAATTACAAAAATTGTTAGCGATAACAAGAATTGTTACGTAAATTACACAAATTGTTAGCGATAACAAGAATTAAGACTTAAATTACACAAACTGTTAGCGATAACAAAAATTGTTACTTAAATTACACAAATTGTTAGCGATAACAAGAATTGTTACCTAAATTACACAAACTGTTAGCGATAACAAGAATTGTTACCTAAATTACACAAATGGTTAGCGATAACAAGAATTGTTACCTAAATTACACAAACTATTAGCGATAACAAGAATTGTTACCTAAATTACACAAACAGTTAGCGATAACAAGAATTGTTTCCTAAATTACAGAAACTATTAGCGATAACAAGAATTATTACCTAAATTAACCAAACATTAAGCGATAACAAGAATTGTTATCTAAATTACACAAACTGCTAGCGATAATAAGAATTGTAACTTAAACTACACAAATTGTTAGCGATAACAAGAATTGTAACTTAAACTACACAAATTGTTAGCGGTAACAAGAAAGGTTACCCAAATCTCAAAAACGGTTAGCGATAACAAGAATTGTTACCTACATTACACAAACTATTAGCGATTACAAGAATTGTTACCTAAATTACACAAACAGTTAGCGATTATAAGAATTGTTACCTAAATTAACCAAACAGTTAGGGATAACAAGAATTGTTACTTAACTTACACAAACTGTTAGCGATAACAAGAATTTTTACCTAAATTACACAAACAGTTAGCGATAACAAGAATTAATACCTAAATTACACAAATAGTTAACAAATACAAGAATTGTTACCTAAATTACATAAACTGTTAGCGATAACAAGAATTTTAACTGAAACTACACAAATTGTAAACGATAACAAGAATTGTAACTTAAACTACACAAATTGTTAGCGATAACAAAAATTGTTACCTAAATTACAAAGCGATCAGCGATAACAATAATTGTTACCTAACATACACAAACTTTTAGCGATAACAAGAATTGTTACCTAAATTACAGAAACAGTTAGCGATAACAAGTATTGTTACCTAAATTAACTAATCAGTTAGCGATAACATGAATTGTTACCTAAATTACATCAACAGTTAGCAATAACAAGAATTGTGACCTAAATTAACCAAACAGTTAGCGATAACATGAATTGTTATCTAAATTACACAAACTGTTTGGGCTTACAGCAATTGTTATCTAAGTTACACAAACGGTTAGCGATAGAAAGAATTATTACCTAAGTTAACCAAACAGTTATTGATAAAAAGAATTGATATCTAAATTATATAAACAGTTAGTGATAACAATAATTGTTACCTAAATTACACAAACTGTTAGCGATAACAAGAATTGTCACCTAAATTAACCTAAGAATTAGCGATAACAAGAATTGTGACCTAAATTACACAAACTGTTAGTGATAACAAGAATTAAGACCTAAATTACACAAACTTTTAGCGATAACAAGAATTGTTACCTAAATTACAAAAATTGTTAGTGATAACAAGAATTGTTACGTAAATTACACAAATTGTTAGCGATAACAAGAATTAAGACTTAAATTACACAAACTGTTAGATATAAAAAAATTGTTACTTAAATTACACAAATTGTTAGCAATAATAAGAACTGTTACCTAAATTACACAAACTTTTAGGGATAGAAGAATTGTTTCCTAAATTACACAAACTTTTTGCTCTTACAAAAATTGTTACCTAACTTATGCAAATTATTAGTGATAACAAGAATTTTCACCTAAATTACACTAACAGTTAGCCATAACAGGAATTATTTCCTAAATTACACAAACTATTAGCGATAACAAGAATTATTACCTAAATTAACCAAACATTAAGCGATAACAAGAATTGTTATCTAAATTACACAAACTGTTAGCGATAATAAGAATTGTAACTTCAACTACACAAATTGTTAGCGATAACAAGAATTGTAACTTAAACTACACAAATTGTTAGCGGTAACAAGAAAGGTTACCCAAATTTCAAAAACGGTTAGCGATAACAAGAATTGTTACCTACATTACACAAACTATTAGCGATAACAAGAATTGTTACCTAAATTACACAAACAGTTAGCGATAACATGAATTATTTCCTAAATTACACAAACTATTAGCGATAACAAGAATTATTACCTAAATTAACCAAACATTAAGCGATAACAAAAATTGTTATCTAAATTACACAAACTGTTAGCAATAATAACAATTAAAACTTCAAATACACAAATTGTTAGCGATAACAAGAATTGTAACTTACACTACAAAAATTGTTAGCGGTAACAAGAAAGGTTACCCAAATTTCAAAAACGGTTAGCGATAACAAGAATTGTTACCTACATTACACAAACTATTAGCGATAACAAGAATTGTTACCTAAATTACACAAACAGTTAGCAATAAAAAGATTTGTTACCTAAATTAACCAAACAGTTAGCGATAACAAGAATTGTTACCTAACTTACACAAACTGTTAGCGATAACAAGAATTTTTACCTAAATTACACAAACAGTTAGCGATAACAAGAATTAATACCTAAATTACACAAACAGTTAACAATACCAAGAATTGTTACCTAAATTACATAAACTGTTAGCGATAACAAGAATTTTAACTGAAACTACACAAATTGTTAGCGATAACAAGAATTGTAACTTAAACTACACAAATTGTTAGCGATAACAAAAATTGTTACCTAAATTACAAAGCAATCAGCGATAACAATAATTGTTTCCTAACATACACAAACTATTAGCGATAACAAGAATTGTTACCTAAATTACAAAAAGAGTTAGCAATAACAAGAATTTTTACCTAAATTAACCAATCAGTTAGCGATAACATGAATTGTTATCTAAATTACACAAACTATTTACTCTTACAGGAATTGTTACCTAACTTACAGAAACTATTAGCGATAACAAGATTTGTTACCTAAATTACACAAACAGTTAGCGATAACAAGAATTGTTACCTAAATTAACCAAATAGTTAGCGATAACAGGAATTGTTCTCTAAATTACTCAAACTGTTTGCGCTTACAGGAATTGTTACCTAACTTACATAAACAGTTAGCGATAACAAGCATTGTTACCTAAATTAACAGAACAGTTAGCGATAACAAGAATTGTTACCTAACTTACACAAATAGTTAGCGATAACAAG
>JBBHKE010002118.1:250838-269933 GCA_037447655.1 Zygnema cylindricum | reverse complement strand
TTTAATTTAATTATTAATTTTTTACATCTGTAAGTTTCCGATTTCATTTTTGTCCGTTATCTTTCTGTCCGGTAAACTGAACGTCAAATATACAGGAAATGTACGATCTTTTACGAGAAATGTACGAACTTTGACGAAAAGATACGTTGCACTTCATAGTAATTTTTGTCCGGTAAACTGAACAGATATTTTAAGGAAAATGTACGGAATTGTATTGAAAATGTATGGACTATTACGACCGCTGTTGTTCAAATAGCGCGATTTTTTCCTTTTTTGCGATTGAAACGTATAATTCATGACTTTTGAAAAATTCGCAATGTACTTTTTTCGGTAAACTGAACGGACAAATTGTGTAAAAAGTACAGCGTTTCAGCGTAGCATGTACGGTTGTTTACGGTAATGTACGGATTTTAGCGAAATCATAGGTCGCAGTTATTAGTATTTTTAGTCAAGTAAACTGAACAGAAAATTCACGGAACTTGTGCGTTATTTTTTTGAAAAGAGACGTTGAGTTTCTAGTGTTGTGTATCAGTAAAAAAATTATCGCGATAACACCGATACCGATAGTTATCGGTTATCGAACGGTCAGAGGTCCCGATATATCGGTCCGAGACCAACAAATTCCATATCGGCAATAACTTGAAAAATATATAGTATGCATACAATAGTACTTCATAGCATACTGTATTATATTATTAACATTAGATAGCGTGGCATGCCACGTATACGAATCTGTTCCGTCCCTGTTTAACTTCGATTTATTACGGACAGCGCAACACATAAACGCTGGCCGGTTAACTGAACAGAAATTTTATGCAATATTACGGAACTGTGCCGGCGAACTGGTGAACATGGAACGGAAAAAAGACGGCGGACGAAAAGTACAGCCGACGCAAAAGAACATTCTGAGCTCCGCCGGAATCGAACGGACGACTTGGAATGAGAATATACGAGCGGACGGCCAGCGTGAGCGCTGGCATCCCGGAATGGCTCTTTTGGCAGCTTATGCCAAAAAAGACGACGGATTGACACGTGGCAGGTTTCCAGTGGATCCCAAGGAAAAAAGGGACAAAGCCATGGCGTCAGATGTGAAAGGTACATCAATTTTTTTGGATCCGTACCAATGGTACCGATTCTGTTGGATACCGTGCATTTATGTGTACGGTCCGTACACATATCATCGGTAGTTATCGATATCTGCGTTATCGCCGATAAAACCGATAAATATCGGCTATTTATCGGGGATAATACCAATAGCGATATATCGTACCAATATATCGATTATCGGGTACCTGATAAAAGGTCCATATCGGTTATCGGCAAATCCTTACCGATACACAACACTATGAGTTTCACACTATATGCGCGCGTTAAGTTTTAAAAATGTACGAACGTCTTGTTCATTTTTTTTATTAAAGAAGGCGCCATGGACCGTTAAAAAAGGAAACCGCACGGACGCCGCCTCCCTCTAACTTACCCTCCTCCCTCCCAAGCTTTCTACTTTCCTCTCTTCCAGACTTCGACAGAATCAATCCTGCCAAGAAACCAAGGAGAGGAGTGGGAGCACGTGAAGGCTGCAGACGGTGGGATTCTTCTTGCCAACGAAAATGTCATTCATACATGGTCTGTACTTTATCTCTGTGCAGTCGTATTCTGTTTTAGAGATTGAGAGAGAAGACTGCCATGGCTGCCTGTCAGATAGTATCAAACACACGGACTTTTACAGAAATGATGCGTCATTTGGCATTTGAACCAGGGTCTACCATTCCATGTATAACATGTGTCACGTCCGTTACCAGTCGATGAATTGTTTTCAATGCCAATGTGGAGTGTAAAACATATTTATAAATGTACAATATTTTAGCGCTCATTTAACGGAAAACTTACAAACTACCGTATATGTAAAAAAAAAAGTGTTTACATGTATGGATTAGTACAGACGAAAATTCATTAACGATTTTTACGATTTTTTCAAAAGGTTCAATGCGTTCATTACGTATACTTTGTCGCGATTAAATCGTTCGCACTAAACGTCGTGAACAACTATGATTACGACAAGTGACGTTGCACTGCTACACCAAGTGCGCGCGGTAATATGATTCGGACAAAAAGGTGGCGTTACCCAAAATATGAACCTAGCCCTATAATTTGTTGAAACATTGTGTACGACAACCGCCCGTATCCATTTGATGTAAAAGTTCGAATCACATGGAGGGTGATAATTATTCAAATATAGACAGTTGTTTAGCGCTCATTTAACGGGAAATGTACAAACAGCGGTACATGTAAAATTCTTTTTTTTTAGATGTACGAAATAGTACGGATACAAAATCATAAACGATTTTAATGATTTTTTCAAATTGTTCTTTCCGATTTCTACGTATTATTCGCGCGTTTGAATTGTGCGTAAAATGGGGTTTAAACAACTATGGCCTCTACATTACATTAAAGTACGTTACTGTAGAACATTGTTATTTTTTGTACTGTAGTTTAAAAATTTTCGGATTCATGTTTGGAATTGGTCCTATCCCAGCCATCATATATTATCAAAAACATACTAAAGTGTTCATTCTCGGTTCGTACTGTCGCATACCTGTGAAAAAAGTTCGATTTCTAAGTTCGAAAGTTTGAATCCTTTTGGCCTTTGGACAAGGGGCAAACTTTGTTTTTTTTTTATTGTACATTATATAATTGTCGCTTTATGTTTTGAGTTACTCATGTTCATGTGGTACCGTCCACACAATTTGACATTTGACAACTTGTTTTTCGGAAGTTTCTCAACTTATCACAAGTTTAGAACCATGCCTAGGCTGTAAAGAAATGGAACAACTTTTCGTTTGGTTGACGTAAAAAAAGTTACTCTCCCCATTTTATTCGAGTACGTCATTAGTCTTAGGTAGGTACGGGTCAGGAGTTCTCCATTTTTTAAACGTTAATCGATGGTGAGGTTCTCTGGTTTCTGTAACCAATATATATATATATATATATATATATATATATATATATATATATATATATATATATATATATATATATATGTTTTTATGGAATACAGGAAACATTTAGAATTGCCCTTATACACTGTATTAAAGAAGCTGAGAATTCACATGTTTTGAAATGAACTTCTCTTTGACGTAAACATGTTATAGATGGAAATCCTGAGTCCATTTATTAGTTTTAGGAATATGACTCCTCGTGATATTTTTCTGGTTGTGGTTGGTTGGTGTTTTGGTTTCACAGTTAAACGACAAAACTGTGGTATCGAGGATAAAGTGGAGGAATTAAAGGCGTGCGGCTGGGAACGAATGGCTCTAACAGATAATTGCAAGGAGTTTCGACGTCTTAAAGACTTTTAATTGAGGCAAATTAGTGAGGTGAGAAGCACCTGAGTTTTTCTGGTTAACAAGTTATTTTCTCTATCAATATTTTTGACTGGTGACATTTTTTCTCCACCTTCATACGGCAATTTGACTCAGCCTGACTGTTTTGTGTGTAACCTAGTCCCATAATTTTTCGGGATTGTTTCTAAATGTAAACAATGAGTGGAAAGTGATAACGATCAGGGCAAGATTCGCTTTGACTTACGAACTGAAATAGTTTGTTACCAAAACTCAGTTACCTGCAGTTTGTTAGTCATTCGGCGGCTTGTTCTGCCTATTCTCAAACATAAAAGTTTTCAATCTTATCAAACCTAAAACACACCTAGTACTCAATTTAGTTGATTTTATACAGTTTTTGGTACTTGTGTGGGAGGATTATCCGAGTGTATATCCGATGAATATTTCCAGCTTTTGAATGCGGGAAGCAGTTCTATTCCATCACTTCAATCTCCCTCGGGTTAGCAGTTTTAAGATGTACAAAGATCTAATACAGGTGAATTATGTAGTTTGTTAGTTGTTCTTGGTCAATTTAGACAAAAACAAAACAGGTTTTTGTCGACGATTTTTTTTGTGCAATTAAGTCCCCCGTCAAATTCGGGCAGGATCAATTCCTGTGGGAATCTTTGTGATTAATAAAAATTGAAATGATTGGTAACCAGAAATTTTGCAAGCTACACCAAAGTTAACTCAAAACTGTTGCAAAGAAAAGCAATCGTATTTTTTTTTCTCATACATAATTGTATGTTATTGTGTTGTTCAGACTGTGACTTGGATGGCAACAATATTGTCCTCCGATATTTTTTTGATGTAGTTTCCTGCTTTGTTTTTTTACTGTCTGTGTTTTAAAACATTATCAAAGGGAATTTCATTCCATGCCTGTGTCATAAACCAATCATGTTCTTGATATGAAAATTAGACGTGAAATGACAATGGCGATGATTATGGTGGTGGTTTGTTTGCAATTATAAATTTGAAGATGACATATGATGATGATAAGGTCTTTTTTTTTTTTTTTTTTGAGTTTGGAGAGATATTGGGATTGGTCACGGGGCAGTATCAGTATCCCGTGTATCTCTATTAGTACTAATCATTTGCCGACTTTATTAAAAAGCGCGATGTAGTATTACTAAAAAAACGTAAAATAACTTATACAAAGGTAGTGAGGTAGGTTTTCGAACAACAGTCAAGAGGGTCAAGTCAGAGGGTAACTTGCTGCCCTTTGGTAATAGTAACTGTACACAGTTTTATGGAAAAGGCGTAAGTAAACCATTTATTTGTGCATGGCACTTTCGTCACTACTAGATATATGTCTGTTACAAAAAAGGAACAGTAAACTGCAAATGGTGGAGCAAGTTCAGTCTTTGAATTTTCTTTTGAATAGTCTGAAATCGGGGATGGATGGACCTCTGAGTTTTTCAATTTCTACATATAGGTTAAGATAAAGCCTTGGGCACTAAGTATTATACCCTCCTTTGTACCTGTTCGACTGTAAAAGGATAGATAAAGTACTTTCCACGAGCGAGAGAACCAAGGGTCATGTGAAGATGTTGTCAAAAACAATAAAAAAGCATGAAAGGAAATCGTGGAAAAAGGCGTCCAACACCTTTTCGACTTCGACGCCTATGTCGGTCGAGACTGTTACACCGCGCATCGCTATTAGTGTCAAGGTTTAAATAGTGTAGAAGTAAATTTACCGTAATTGATGCTAATTAAGAATTTGATTTTTTTTTTTAAAAAGGTGTATTCTAATTTCGGCGTTAATGCTAATTTGGAACAGCAAAAATGGAAAATTTTCTGTACAACTATACACATTATTATATGTATCCGTACAAAATATTAGAAATCGTACTCCGTAGTGAAATTTAAATATCCGTACATGTCAGACTAATTTACGAGTCAGACCAATCCCGTTTTTTGAGCGGACGCTCCTATGCGTGCGTGTCTGATTTAATTCATTTTCTGTAAAATTTTCACATGAAAAAGGTATATTTATGTACGGTCTGACATCAACCGTACACTACACTATTTAGATATTATTGTACTTTCGTTCTTTACGATATTTTGTACGGTACCTTAATTAACGTAAAGGAAAAATTAAAATCATGTATCCTATTTGGGGAAAAAAATCAAAATTTCAAGAACCCAAATTAGAGTTGTTGACACTAATAACGATTCGCGGTGAGTGAAAGAGGATCTTGTTCAATATAAACTGAAGTAACAGTTCACAGTGGATCCAGCGTTGCATTGCATATCGGACCAAAGTCTGACGCGCCGATAGTTTTTGCCTCCGATGTGTACGACGTTGATGATTTTAAACAAATGGTCCGAACGTCGATGTTAAACTTATCAATGTTAATTATGTTATTTATTCCGATATAATTTCGACGTGACAATTTCATTTGCAGGCGATTCTGTTTGTCGATGCTATTGTACATCGGAAATAGACCAGTTTTCATGACGTGACGGCTGACGCCATATGGCGCAAGGTTCATTCCATGGTATGTCACAGTTCAGTAAAGTACGTGGCTATTGGAGTTCACGTTTTAACAATTCTTGTTCACATGAGTGCTGAACTGTATTACTGTACGGTAGCATTTGCAGTCCCTGTCCAGCACGACTTTCAAAGGAAGGTTGGCTTCGCCGTTTAATTAGACGGCCGGCAAAATTTCTCCCAGTATAGACTTTTAGAATTTAGACTCCTCTTTCCTGGATAACTCTTCCGTCTCATCTCTCATCTCTCTCTCATTCCCCCTTAGCCATCCGATGGCCATGGCGTCCCTGTGCCTCCCTCCGTTCTCTGGCTCCCCGGCTTCTCTCCTCGCTTTGCTCTCTCCGTCCAGCCGGCCGCCAGCTCTCCCTCCACACGTGCCACAAGCCAAGCCAGCCGCACCCCCCCACCACTCCTCCTGGCAGCAGTTCGCCCGCCTGCACTGTCGCCCTCGCCGCCCACCCAAGGCCCGATGCGAGGCCGAAGACCAGCCCGGGGCGGGGGGCGGGGAAGGGCACGCCGCAAAACCAGGAGGGGATGCGGCAGAGGGACGAGACCACGTGGCAAGGGGGAGAGAGCACGAGGCAGGGCCAGAAGCTGACGTGGCAGATGTCACGAAGATTCTGCTGAGTCTGGGGTGCTCCAAGCCGCAGTTGGAGCGGCTTTTGAAGAAACATTCTGTCGCCCTTGTGAAAAACAAACAGCATATTCTTAGGAAGGCGGCCATTTTCAGTAGGTATGGAATCGAATCACAACAGTTTTTTAAAGCTTTGGAAAGAGATTATCGTCCAAATCGAAGTTTTCTTTCTGATCGTGACGTGCAACATGAATCCGTACTCAACTATCTCCAAGGCACTTTGAAAGTGCAAAATTTGGGAAAATTGGTTTCTAGGTACCCTGCGATCGTAAGCTTTCTTCCTGCCACTCTTGAGTCCAAATTGCAGCTGTGGGCGAGTCTAGATGTGCCCATCACTGCTTGTGTGTTGGAGAAGTACCCAATCATATTATCAAGTAGTGAAAACACTTTGAGAGAAGGGATAGATGGAGTCAAAGCCATTTTCCCTGATCCACTCGGTGTAGCTATTCTCTCAAAATTTCCTATCCTTGGTTGTAACGACCACCAAGCATTGCAACAAAGGGTCAAAGGGCTACAAGAGTTGTTTGGCAATGACATTGCAAAACGGCTTTTGTTGAAGCGACCGTCGATTCTCATAGCTCCAACTTCCACAATGGAACACACGTACAAACAGCTTCAACAACATTTCGGAGAAGAGAAATCCCTGAAAGTGATTCAATCTTGCTCAGCACTTTTAGGCTACTCGTGGGATACCCTCAATCCTAAATTGGAGTTTTTGGTGAAGGAAATGGGACGCAGCATAGCGGACGTGGCTGCCTACCCAACGATTCTTGGATTCTCTCTTGAAAAGCGATTGAAGCCACGTTATGATGCCCTGATGAAGGCAAAAAAAGAGAGTAATGACTATCCTTTACAAGCCATCTTCGGTCCATCAAACGAGGCATTTGAAAAGAGATTTGGCGTTTCTTTAATGTGTAGTAATGTGTGAGTGCGATAGTCTTGCACTCTCTCATTATGATTTTAGCCTACTTGGGAAGGTATTTGAAGTTTTCGTGTTTTCCATGGGTTCTCATTCCACTTTTTGCCACTTGGTGAGGCTATGAAAAACGAAAGCCGATCATTGTAGTCGGTTTCCGGAACATTGTGGAATCATTGTTTTTGAATCTTTTATATGCTCTTTTCATCTTGTGTACCACTTCATGTTTGTGCTTCTAGAGATGCAGATGAAGAGAATCTGAACAGAGTACGAAAACACATGTCGCTGTGTTGTTGTGTGTTGAGGTGCTCTTCCACAATCACAAGTTAGGACATCCTAAATTTGCTTGATTGCTCACGTGTTATGGAGGTGAGGGATACCTAGATTGCCAAAGTTTCTGAGGATAACGTGTTAGTAAATTTGTGATGTAAGTGGGATGCTATTGTGTAGAAGGTGGGGGACGAGGAAGGATGCATTTTTTCCTTCTGGCAGAGGTCTCCTTGTCTTAGAAGTAATTGTCCCTAGAAACTCCAATTTCATGTTGTTTTTTGATGAATTATTCAAATTTATTTGACATTGTCTATTTAGGCTTCTAGGCTTTTGCTCTTACATTAGGTTTGCAATAGAATGAAATTAGATTTTTAGGAGTTTATTTAGTTTGTACAAAGAAGAGTTGAATGTCAATTGTTACGTTAAAACTTTAGATTTCTTTCCTGCAAATATTTTCCTTTTCCCCTTTTCAAAGGTTTATCTTGGTGGAAGACATAGTGAACAGCCGAAGATGCACATGTTTTTCTTCATCATGAGTAATATCTAAAGAATTTAATGAAATAGTCACAATTCTTACAAATTTTCTTTGTTGCGTAATGGTTCGTTTTTGCAAATATGTGGTATCAGGATCATGTCCTATCATCTTTCACAAGTTCATTTTTGTTATTCTTGTTTGACCGCAGAACCACGAGTTTTAAAACTATGCCTTGAAAAATGATGAATCGACATCGTGATGCTGTTGTGAAGGCAAATTTTATGGGAAATTGCCATTCCCTTTGGACAATCTTCAATTCAGCAAAGATGGTATTTGGTTGCAAAATGTTTACAGAGTTTAAAAATGTGTGCTCACTCATTCCATTGTTATGTACTAAGCCTTGCTGTGGAAGATGTTTGTTGTCCTTCATGTTTTCCGTCGGCGTTTGTGTAAATGTGTGGTTGTCATCCCAAACATTATTCCATTGGCAATTATTTCACTTTTTGCCCCGCGGCGAGGCAATAACAATGTAGGCCACGTCAAAATCACTGTATTTGGTTATCAACGAGGAAATAGTGAACTATATGTGCTTCTTTGCAGAGCCGAGGATGAAGGGAATGTGAAGGGATGTGTGAACCAATGTTTTTTCCTTGGATTGTCACAAGTTAATACCTTTTGAATTCGCTTGATCCCTCTCTCGTTGCTCGAAACCCCTAAGACTTGAGGAAGGGAAGACTTGAGAAAGGGAAGACTTGAGAAAGGGAAGACTTGAGGAAACCACATTGTCAGAAATTTAAAGATAACCTTCCAGTAAGTGTGTGATTAAATGTGGGATGGCGTTGTGTAGATTTGGAAAAGGGTGCACTGACGAATTATCATGTTTTTGCTATGGGATATCTTTTTTATTATCTAGCACAACCGACTGGAAATACAGTCATCAACTTTTTTGTTGTTTTTTGCAGAGGCAGTCGACGTTTTGTGACGTTGTTTTTACATGGGTTTCTCTCTCAAATTAGGGCTGAAAATGAATAGAGTAAAAATAGAGAAGTTTATTTGGCTTTTGCAAATGACGTAGATTTTTGGTGAGAGATTAATAAGCTGGTGATGTGCAGAAATTGCCCTTTTCCTCCATTCAAAACAACAACTTTGGACGAAACAGACTCGTCATCTGCAAATGCATCGATGTCAAATTTTACCATGTTGGTTTTAGCGAGTACGATGAAAACGTTGTTGGTTCTTTCAACTTTTCTTTACTGTACATAGGATTTATGTTTTGAGTTACTCATGTTCATGTGGTACCGTCCACACAATTTGACATTTGACAACTTGTTTTTCGGCAGTTTCTCAACTTATCACAAGTTTAGAACCATGCCTAGGCTGTAAAGAAATGGAACAACTTTTCGTTTGGTTGACGTAAAAAAAGTTACTCTCCCCATTTTATTCGAGTACGTCATTAGACTTAGGTAGGTACGGGTCAGGAGTTCTCCATTTTTTAAACGTTAATCGATGGTGAGGTTCTCTGGTTTCTGTAACCAATATATATATATATATATATATATATATATATATATATATAATTGTATGGAATACAGGAAACATTTAGAATTGCCCTTATACACTGTATTAAAGAAGCTGAGAATTCACATGTTTTGAAATGAACTTCTCTTTGACGTAAACATGTTATAGATGGAAATCCTGAGTCCATTTATTAGTTTTAGGAATATGACTTCTCGTGATATTTTTCTGGTTGTGGTTGGTTGATATTTTGGTTTCACAGTTAAACGTCAAAACTGTGGTATCGAGGATAAAGTGGAGGAATTAAAGGCGTGCGGTTGGGAACGAATGGCTCTATCAGATAATTGCGAGGATTTTCGAGGTTTTAAAGATTTTTAATTGAGGCAAATTAGTGAGGTGAGAAGCACCTGAGTTTTTCCGGTTAACAAGTTATTTTCTCTATCAATATTTTTGCCTGATTACATTTTTGTGCTGTGTCAGTTTTTCTCCGTCTTCATACGGCAATTTGACTCAGCCTGACTGTTTTGTGTGTAACCTAGTCCCATAATTTTTCGGGATTGTTTCAAAATGTAAACAATGAGTGGAAAGTGATAACGATCAGGGCAAGATTCGCCTTTGACTTACTAACTGAAATAGTTTGTTACCAAAACTCAGTGACCTGCAGTTTGTTAGTCTTTCGGCGGCTTGTTCTGCCTATTCTCAAACATAAAAGTTTTTCAATCTTATCAAACCTAAAACACACCTAGTAGTCAATTTTGATGAAGATTTTATACAGTTTTTGGTACTTGTGTGGGAGGATTTACCGAGTGTATATCCGATGAATATATCCAGCTTTTGAATGCCGGAAGCAGTTCTATTCCATCACTTCAATCTCCCTCGGGTTAGCAGTTTTATTGAATTGTGAGTTGTGACTATTTCTCCATGTGGTAACTTTGGAGTTTTATTGTCGGGAACATAGAAGATGTACAAAGATCTAATACAGGTGAATTATCTAGTTTGTTAGTTGTTCTTGGTCAATTTAGACAAAAACAAAACAGGTTTTTGTCGACGATTTTTTTTGTGCAATTAAGTCCCCCGTCAAATTCGGGCAGGATCAGTTCCTGTGGGAATCTTTGTGATTAATAAAAATTGAAATGATTGGTAACCAGAAATTTTGCAAGCTACACCAAAGTCAACTCAAAACTGTTGCAAAGAAAAGTAATCTTATTTTTTTTTCTCATACATAATTGTATGTTATTGTGTTGTTCAGACTGTGACTTGGATAGCATCAATATTGTCCTCCGATATTTATTTGACGTAGTTTCCTGCTTTGTTTTTTTTCTCTGTGTTTGAAAACATTATCAAAGGGAATTTCATTCCATGCCTGTGCCATAAACCAATCATGTTCCTGATATAAAAATTTGACGTGAAATGACAATGGCGAAGCTTATGGTGGTGGTTTGGTTGCAATTATAAATTTGAAGATGACATATGATGATGGTAAGGTCTTTTTTTTTTGGAGTTTGGAGAGATATTGGGATTGGTCACGGGGCAGTATCAGTACCCCGTGTATCCCTATTAGTGTTAATAATTTTTTTTCCACTTAAAACATCTTTTCTCCGTACGCACTTGTCCGATTTTCACATGGAGACCACCAATGGTAAGGTGAGAATCTTGCTTTCAATCGCAACCGTTAGATCTGTAATCCGACAAGTGTGTACAAAGAAAAGATGTTCTAAGTGGCGAAAAAATGATTAACACTAATAGTGAACACGGTGTAGCTTAGTCTATGGTAGCGTCATGGGGTATTCTCAAAGATTGAAATGTGTAAGTGCTAATGAAGAGCCATTTTTTACACTGTTTCTCCTATGTTTGTTAGGTCATAAGTGTGACAACCTCTTCTTTATGGTACAATTGAAATCCCTCATAGCATGGAGTGGGAATGTTGGGTTTACGATTCTGGAAGATATTGGAACTAGCGATTTTTAATGATTCTCGCTACATTACGGAATCGTGTCGGATCGTACAGAATTGCACTACGGAATGTCTTGAAAGCTGTAGCATGTAATTTGTTGAGTGCACTTAGTTTAGTACGTGTTGTGCGTTTAATGGCAAAAATTGTCCAGGTGGAATTACATCATTCGACTGCATTTTTTTTATTATTATTAGAATTGATCATGATTGCTATACGTTTTAGAGAGTGTAAAAGCTTCACGAGAAAGATAGAAGAAATTACCACTCTCCATTTGTTTGCATTTGTTTTTCAGCATACAAATTTTAGCAAAGGAAGTAAAAATAAGCTTAATTCACAAATTTAGATTGTTCCAACATTTGTACTTTTGCCTTGTGGGCCCTTGACTATAATTCGACTACAAAGCTAATATAAGAGACTACCTTTCTACTTTTGGGTTTCTTCTATCTTATCTTCTCTCCATTTCCCTCTTCTTCCGGGTCGCTCGAAATGGTTGACTTTGGATTTCAGGAAGGTAGGTATCCTGTTCCAAAGGGAAAAATTCGGAATTACTTTCTCTTTTCACCAACTGGAAGTCTTTAAAATACATTGTAAAATGATCAAACGTTTTTCCGATTCGAAACGTTTCCCTGTATGGGTTAAATATATTGGAAGGCTCCAACCGTTGAGACAACTGTTTTGACCGGTTCGGTAAGTCTTCATTGGTTCTTTATATACACATTTATTTGTTGGCAAAAACGAGACAAAAACAAGAGAAGAGGGGAAAAGACAATATTGATTTTTTTTCTTTGCGTGGGAAAGTCATTCAATACTTTCGTCACTACTAGATATATATGAGTCACGAAAAAAAGAACAGGAAACTGCAAATGGTCGATCAAGTTAAGTTGCAAATGGTTGATCAACTAATGTTGTTAGATTTCTTTTAAATAGTCTGAAATCGGGAATCAATCGACCTCTCTGTTTTTCAATTTCAACATGTAGGTTAAGATAAAGCCTGGGTAAGTATGTTACACCCCTTTGTACCCGTTTGACTATCATGTGAAGGCATTGTAAAAAAAAACAAAAAAAACATGAAGGGAAGTTGAGGGAAAGGCGTTCCAACAGTCAGAGACTATTTTTTCCTAGTATCCCATAATGGTGTTAGAGTGAAATACATTGTGTTCCATATAAATTCAAGTAATCGTATACAGTGAGTCTACACCGCGAATCGCTATTAGCGTTAACAAATAGCTAGTGTCAAAGAACAATTAGTGTGATTAACGCTAATTGGGAGTTGGGATTTTCAAGGAAACCAGTCACTCTAATTTGGTTTTTAGGGTTTTTTTAATTACTCTACTTAAGAATTAGGATTAAAATTTCGGGGCGCCGCATTAGCGTGATTAACGCTAATAGCGATTCGCAGTGTAGCGTTGCATAGCCTCGCGGGCCGGAATTTGATGCGCCGATAATTTTTGCCTACCGATGTATACGATTTTGGTGATTTCAATAGAATGGCCGAAACGTCGATGTTAAACTTGCCATGTTTTGATCCCGATCGAGGATCGACTTGACGATGTGAAGCGCAGCCGATGCTGGACTGTCGATTTTGTTTGTCGACGTTACATCAGCAGTAGACCAGTTTTGAATTTTTGATGAACAGAGTACATTTTTATGTGGCTCTCAGTGATACTCACTCTAGTTCAGACTTCAGATGAGTGTTGCTAGCAGCTAAAATTACGGTGAAACTTTCTTACTGGCAAACCACTGCACGTAACAAGTTCGATAATTCTACTCGGTTAGAAGTTTAGAACCGATGTTCGGAAACATTTGAATTCCTGTCCGACGCGCCTTTCAAAAGATCGTTGACTTTGCCGTTTAAGTAGACGGCCGTCAGAATTGTTCAAATTTTAGACTTTTAGACAGCACTTTCCTCAAGGACACTTCTATTTTCATCTCTCCCATCACGACCATTCCCTCGCTACAATTCTTTTCGTCTCTCTCTCTCCCCCTTGGCAATCAAATGGCCTGGGCGTCCCTTTACCTCCTCCCTCCGTTCTCTGGCTCCCCGGCTTCTCTCCTCGCTTTGCTCTCTCCGTCCAGCCGGCCGCCAGCTCTCCCTCCACACGTGCCACAAGCCAAGCCAGCCGCACCCCCCCACCACTCCTCCTGGCAGCAGTTCGCCCGCCTGCACTGTCGCCCTCGCCGCCCACCCAAGGCCCGATGCGAGGCCGAAGACCAGCCCGGGGCGGGGGGCGGGGAAGGGCACGCCGCAAAACCAGGAGGGGATGCGGCAGAGGGACGAGACCACGTGGCAAGGGGGAGAGACCACGAGGCAGGGCCAGAAGCTGACGTGGCAGATGTCAGGAAGATTCTGCTGAGCCTGGGGTGCTCCAAGCCGCAGTTGGAGCGGATTTTAAAGAAACATTCTGTCGCCCTTGTGAAATACAAACAGCATATTCTTAGGAAGGCAGTCCTTTTCAGTCAGTATGGAGTCGACTCACAGCAATTCTTATTGGCTTTGCAGAGAGATTCTAATAAGCAGCATCAAATCCTTTCTGGTCAAGATGAGCAACATGAATCCGTACTCAACTATCTCCAAGGCACGCAAAAAGTGCAAAATCTGGGGAAAATGATTTCTAGGTACCCTATGATCGTAACTTCTCTTCCTGCCACTCTTGAATCCAAATTGCAGCTGTGGGCGAGTCTAGATGTGCCCATCACTGCTGCTATGTTGGAGAAGTACCCAGACATATTTGCATCTAGTAATAAATCCATTAAAGACGGGATAGAGGCAGTGAAAGCCATTTTCCCCGATCCACTCGGTTTAACTATTCTTTCAAAGTTTCCTGTCCTTGGTCGTCCAAACCCCCGAGCATTGCAACAAAGGGCCAAAGGGCTACAAGAGTTGTTTGGCAATGACATTGCAAAACGGCTTTTGGTGAAGCACCCGTCCATTCTCATGGCTCCAACTTCCACAATGGAACACACGTACAAACAGCTTCAACAACATTTTGGAGAAGAGAAAGGCTTAAAAATAATTAAATCTACCCCATCACTTTTAGCCTCCTCGTGGGATACCCTCGGCCCAAAATTGGAGTTTTTGGTGAAGGAAATGGGAAGCAGCATAGAGGATGTGGCTCCCTTCCCATCGGTTCTTGGATGCTCTCTTGAAAAGCGATTGAAGCCGCGTTATGGTGTCCTGATGAAGGAAAAAATAGAGAGTAATGATTATTCTTTACGAACCATCTTCGGTCCATCAAACGAGGCATTTGAAAGAAGATTCGGCGTTTCTTTAATGTGTAGTAAAGTGTGAGTGTGGAAAGTCCTACTCTTACTATCTTTTTAGCCTCCTTGGGAAAGGTGTTTGTTTTGACTTCATGTTTTCCATTGGTACTCATTCAACTTTTTGCCGCTTGGTGAGGCTATGAAAAATGACGCTGATCACTGTTGTAAGTTTCCAAATCAATTATGCTATCATTGTTTTTGGTTCTTGTATATGCTTTCCGCATCTCATGTAACAACTTGAAAAAGTCAACTTACACTGGGTGATTTTTACTTCTAGAGTTCAAGAGAACAGGTTGTGTTGTTGTGTGTTGCGGTACCACCATCACAAATTAGTAATCCTTCAATTTCTAGTTTCCTCTCTCTTTACGGAGGTGAGAGGTTGTCAAATTTCTGAGGATAATGTGTTAGTAATTTTATTATTAGTAGTGGGATGCTATTGTGGAGATTATTAAAAGGTGGTGGACGAGGAATAATTCATTTTAACCTAATCGCGCCTAGAAACTCAAATTTATTGTTGCTTTTGGTTGAGGGTTCAAATTTTGTGACATTTTTTTACCAGGCTTTGGTCTTACATTAGGTTTGGAATACAATTGAATCAAACATTTAGGAGTTTAGCAAGTTTGTACAAAGAAGAGTCGAATGTCAGTTATTATGCTGAAGTGTTTGATTTCTTTTCTTGCAAATGTTTTCTTTCTCCCCCTTTCAAAAGTCTATCTTGGAGGAAAACATAGTGAACGGCAGAAGATGCACAGGTTTAACTTCATCAGGAGTAATATTTAAAGAATTTAGTGAAATAGTCACAATTTACAAATTTTCTTTGTTGTATAATGGTTCTTTTTGCAAATATGGTGTATCAGGGTATTTACCGTCATCTTCTCAAGTTCACTCAGAACCACAAGTTCTAGAATTATGCCTTGAAAAATTATGAAGTGACATCGTCATGCTGTCTTGACGGCAAAAATTGTGGGGATTTACATTTCCTTTGTACAATCTTCATTCCAGCAAACAAGGTATTCTTGGTGTTTCTTTAGTGTGTTCAAAAATGTGTTTTTAAAACATTCATTCCTTTCGGTATGTATTTAGCCTTGCTCGAAAAGTTGTTAGCGTCTCTTCATGTTTTCCATTCGCATTCGCTTAAATGTTTGATTGTCGTCCCATATTCCGTTGGTGATTATTTCACTTTTTGCTCGGTGGTGAGGTTGTATCAATGTAGGCCATGGCAAGTGAATGCTGGATGTTGCTGCCAGTCGTGAATCAATCATGGAGTCATCGTTTTTTGTTCTTTTGTATGCTCTCCGAAATCTTGAATTAGAAAGAGTTTTTTCGGAGGAAGGAATTTGAAGGATAACAGGATTTTGAAAGATAATAGGATGATGAAGGGTAAAAGGGAGAGAGATTTGGTTGAGTTTTTATGCAATGGAATTTATAATATTCCATGTTTGTGTATTGTTAAATGGATATAAGCCGGTTTCTATAAAAACTATGAAAAATAATGGCAGAAAAGAATTTGTTACGGTGAGTTTAAATACCCAACGTTTTTTGTATTTTCTGAATCAGAGTACTGAAGTTCAGTGCTCATAACTGGCGATAATTTGATGGTTTTTTAAACTAAAACCTCCTGAGGAACATCTTGCTCAGTTATTTAAGAAGTATTAACTATCAATTTTATGGATTGGCTTCTTATGAGAAAAGCTCAGTAACAATTTTGCAGCTTGTTTTTTTAGGAAAAATCAACTAACAGTTTTGTAGTTTGGTGTTTAAAAAAATTCCCGCTTCAAGTTTTCTGATTTGGCCATTCTCTCTTACTTCATTTTTTATTTTTTATGTTTGTTTTCAGGTGGATATTCTGAAAATTGACATAGAAGGTGGAGAGTTTGGAGGTATTGCTGGATGGAAAGAGGCTCAAAGTCCACCCTAAGTTTGTCAGGTATAGCGCTTTTTTTTTTCTCCTTTCCTTTCTTTTCTTTTTATTTCCCATTCTTATTCTGTTACTCTTATATTGTTGTATTCTTGTATTGTTGTATTCTTATATCCTTGTATTCTTATATTCATATATTCTTACATTCTTATAGTCATGTATTTGTGTATTTTAATATTCTTAGGTTCTTATATTGTTATATACTCATATTGTTGTATCGGTATTTGTATTCGTATTCGCTTTTTTTTTCTTTCTAGTACATGGAGAGGATTAAGCACCAAAAAATAAATCAAAAAACACAACCTTTCGTTTTCATTTTGAGTTATTTCGTTATACATTGACTTTCTACAAGGTGAAGTTTTTAAAAATTAAACTATTACTTCTGGTTTCTATGTGACAACAGCTTCCCGTTTGTACATTTTTACGGAATTCCTGATTCTAGAAGTGAGAGTAAGCTTAGAGTTCATAAGTTGTTTAAAGGAGTTTATACCATGTAATTTATATTTTGACGGCATATTTTCCGACCTTCCCTCCTTAGACAGTTGCGTATCTTTTTATGTTCATTACATACCTTTTTACATATCCTTTTCCCTATCTTCTTATGTAGATTCTTGTCGAATTTCACGAGAGACTTTTTGAAAGAGGAGAAGAACGACGTTCTTTGGCAATTTCGGCGATGGAAAGTCTCGGTTTGTACTTTCCGCTTGCGATTTCGATGGATTCAATTTCGATGATGGTTTTTTTTTCTCTCCTTCAACATGTATCGGTCATAAATTGACATGATTTTTTTTTGTTTGGCTATTATTGTATTGAGAATCGTGAGGGGAATCTTAGCCCTTGAGGATTTTTGTGACATTTGTTGCAGGTCCGGAAAGGGATACACGAAAAAAAAAGCCTTTTCTCTCTTTCACCAAACTTGAAGGCTAACGTGTTTTGTGAAATAATTAGGCATTTTCCCACTTCAGAAGGTTTGAAAGGATCCTCCTACCTTTTCGTCTATCAGTTAGGTTTTTACTTTAGTTCAACCTTTAGTCTCTTAACTAGATTACTTTAGTTGTAAAACAGATGTAGATCCTCTTTCAGTAAAGTCCTCAGTTTATATGTATAGCCTGTGGTATATAGTAGGTTTTTACCAAGGTTAAACTATTTTGACCTATTCCATATGTATTCATTGAAATATATTTTTGTGTGCAATATGAGCATTTGTTATTTGGCCCAACAAGAGAAGATCAAGACCTCTTTTTTTAAAAGCCTTTTATTTGTTTGAAATGTATGTTTTTAAGATGGCGTCCTAAACTGCCCATTTTCTCTACTAGTTTAACGGAAATTATTGGTATTACCGAAATATTGAGGATACTAGTTAAGCAAAGATGGGCATTGCCGTTTCTAAGCCCACTCCATTGATTATTGTTATCCACACTACTTTATGTTTTTTGCCCATAAAAAGTCGCGACGGAATGAGTGTTATTAACACTAACTGCGATAGGCTGCGTATACCGGCCATCGGTCTTCGAGTTATTGAATTGTCAACGCTAAAAATGTGTCGATTTTAACTACACTACAATATATTTTGCCACGTGGCTCATATTTTGCCACATGGGCCACCTAGTAAAATCTATAATCAACACTAACTCATGATTATGTGAAGAGAACACCCACTCTAAATTAAAGTGATTAACATTATTAGCGAATGGTTGTACTTGATACAATTGACGCGGAATCACTCAAATTCAGACTAAGTACTTCTTGTTCCCTATTTTTACCTTACTTTTGTTTGAAATACTGTACCTCTGTACTATTAACGTAAAGATTTCTCGTATAGCACTATATAGAACGATATATTGTGTTTTGATAAGATTTTACTGATTTTGATACGATGCATAAATCATATTATATCCGGATATTGTTCAAAAGTTCGATGCAATGTAAGTCTTACCACTACACCGCCAATCGCTATTAGAGTCAAGGATTAAATAGCGTCAAAAAATAATTAGCGTTATTGATTCTTATTTAGTGCCTGAGACGTGGCAGATTATGGTCCACGTCCTTAAATAGCGTTATTATAGGAATTGAGTATAACAATTGTGATACAACACTAAAAACCGGTTTTTTTCAGCGCTGACTTAACCACAATAGTTGACATTATTAATACTCGTACCATCATGTGGCGGTTAGCGATAATCTCATATATTGTGATTATGCCACGGGGATTTAAAACTGAGGTTTTGGGCTTTATCTTAATTATTGCGATAAATTCCTGCACCTGGTATTAGACGGTGCA
>JBBHKE010002118.1:229544-250828 GCA_037447655.1 Zygnema cylindricum | reverse complement strand
ATTTATGCGTTGTTTTTTGTGTGCTATTAAGTCCGCCGTCAATTTGGACCGATCAATAATTGCGGGAATCTATGTGGTTGATTGATTTCTTGAATTTTGGTAACTAGAAATTTTTCAAGCTACAAAAAGTGCACGCAAAATGATGCGGAAGAAAAGAATTGATTTTATTTTTTTCTTACATAACTGTAGATTGATGTGTTTGTTCAGATAGTGGCTTGGGTGGCATCAATATTTTCTTACGTTTTTGTTTTCACTGAATTTCTTGTGTTGTTTCTTTTACTAAAAGGTAAAAGATGAAAGTTGTGAAGGACTGAAACCATTACAAACACTAAGCAACAATTTAGGCGAGACATTGGCAGTTAGAAAAACAAAAGGAAAAACAATTACCAAACTATACGAGCACTAAAGACTACTCTATACAAAGATTGCTAAAGATAAAGTGGGTCATCAGCCAAGACCACTCTTAATATTAAACCACTCTATGCCACTCTAAACAAATCAAAGTCAGGATAAGTTAAAAAGCACGATGGCATGGCCAATACTCAAAAACTACAAGCAGGGCAATAAAAAAAATTAGAGGCCAGAATTATGAATCTTGTTTACATCCGTTGGTTGTGATGAGGTAATTCTTTTAGTCCTCGATCATCATTCACCACCACGCACTGTCCAATAAGGTTGGGAACATTGAAGGGCGGTGGACACACGTTGGTGGTAGAAAGGTGATAGCAGCATTGGGGAAGGGTTGCCACGCTCTCTAACTTCAAAAGATCGTCTTGCGCAATGAGAAGTTGCAAGAGGTAGAGTAGACGGCCGCAAAGATCCCCAAAGCAATGGTATGATGCAATTAGTCGGGTCTTTGAAGGTCGTTGCATCCCAAGTTTCAACTCTAGTATGCAACATTGGATCGAGGAAACATGGGATCCTGTAAGATCTGTGAAGACTGCGTCTTATTATTAATCATACAACCTGATATATTGAAAAGCACGATGGTAAACCATATGAGTACATGACAACAAAAAGGGGCAGCAATTCTTAAACTGAAAAAATTACTTGCGGAGGGAAGCAAGCAAAAAAGATAAGCAAGGCAAAAGAAACAAACACACAAAAAAAGCTAAGGTCAAACAAAGACACCCAAAGAAGCAACCACCACCAAAAGCAAAGACCAAACAGAGTGCTTAAACCGAAATGATAAATTTCTTACGTTCCGTGTAAATACACAAGATCACACGAGGGCCACATATACCCCAAGATTGAGCATGTGGCAACAATATATGCGACACTTTGTGTTTTATGTGCTTTGTACGCTCCCCAACGTGCAAGCCACATAGCAAATGGAGTTTTCGCTCAGCTATAGGCTGTTCACAAATACAATGAGGCTTGCCTAAAATAAAAGGGTGTGGCAAGCTGAGACGTAAGCGAAGCGTTAAAATAATTGGGAAAGACAAGTCGATTGAGGCAAAATTGGTGTCGACAAGCCAAGCTCCAACCCTTGGCCTCAAGCAAGATCGAACTCGACCCTACGTTTGGAGCACCTCAAGCAAGTTATTGAACTTTACCTCGGCTGCCTAGTAGACAATAACGACTGTTGAAATGAAATCCCTCAACGACGTGCGATACTAGACGAGCTAAAATTAGAGTGTCCACTGAAAACCTTGAAAAAATGATCGATACTACTCCAACCCACCTCTTTGGGTAAAGTGTTGGTGCTACTTCTGACTGTAGGTCATAAATTGAGACCCTTAAAAGAGACCAGTAAAGCAGCTTGTCTACGAGCAAGTACTCCTTCCGCGCGATCAGAAATAGCATGGCTGACAAGCTGAGGTAGATTCACGATAAATTTATAATTATGAAAGAGATGAAAGAGAGAGGAGTTTGGAGGTAAAAGTGCGCACCCAATACAGTGGGTGTTGTGCAACACAACGAGTTAATATAACGAAGGCACTTGTAAAATTCGAAGGTTTTAGAAGGTCCTCAAAGTGAGAAAGGTCATTCAAAAGGGCATCCTTGACAGACTGGTAGACGAAATTAAGGGCTCCAAATAACCTCTTGAGGAGTAGAAATGCTGAATCTTGAAGGGAGAGGGAAATTTAGTGGGAGGCCAACAAGGTACCATGCGACATATTTGGTGACTTAGGTGGATAGGCGTATCTTGGAAAGTTGCTCAGACAAACGATGAAATGTACGAACAACCTAGTATAGCAAGCCAATTATATGTGTTATCACCAATCGAAGGGAACAAAAACTTGGCAAAGCAGTAGGCGATGCTTGCAAAACACGTTGGTTGGCTACAAAAAACAAAACTACACCTAAAGGGTCACCTCAAGTACCACTTTCACAAGTATCAGTGATCGATTTTAAAGTGGCCATCCCCCAAAGGGCCTGCGTTTGGATAAAGTAAGAAGTTGGATTTACATTAAAAGCCACGAACAAAAGGGTGTCGAGCCCATGGCTCTGATGGGTTATGCCATAAAATAATATAATAATTTGCCGACACATAACGCTCCGCTTGAAGGAATCGCATACGTCAAAACTAAAGAGATCACCTTTATGATAAAAAGTTACGGTAAACTTGGTGAAATACCTAGTTTACAAGTTGTTCCAATTTTGACAATAACAAACAATTTTGCCGATAACAAATTAGGTTGTTGCTGTTGCATTTTTTTTGCGCAATTAAGTGCGCACTCAAATTTCGACGGATCAATAATCTGTGGAATCTATGTGATTGATCGAATTCGAGATCTTTGGTAACTAAATACATTTCAAGGTAGTGCAAGTACTCTCGGAAGAAAAGAATTAGAGTTACTTTTTTTCTTATATAGTTGAACATTATTGTGGTGTTCAGACTGTGACTTGGATGGCAATTGTCCCGCTTTAATTTTTGGCCTTTTGTCCTGCTCTAATTTTCCACCACCTGTACTTGAAAATATTAACAAATATTAAAGTGAATCCCATTCCATGCCAGTGTCATAAGCCAATTAACTTCTTGATGGGAAATTTTATGTAGTGAAATGATGAGAATGTAGATGATGTGGACGGATTATTTGCAATTTTAAGGTTAAAGAAAATACTTTCCCTTCATAAGGGTTATTTTCCCACAAAAAAGAGAGTCTAGAAAAAATCACCTTTATTTTTCAATTTATAAGTGTAACCTATTCCAGCTTGCCTCAACTCAAAAGTCAAAACCTATATTCAAATCCAACGTGTACCACCAACGCACATCCGGAAGACCTCCTGATACAAATTCAAACTCCTGCTGAGCTCCGAATCTTCCGCAGCTGATTCGCCAACTTCAGTTACACAACCTCAGTTACTCTGAAACTGTATAACTGTAACCATTACACCTAAAAAGCTTCAATCGAAATCGAAAATTGAACCCGGCTTGAATCTTGCGTTTTTAGGAGTGAGCCGACTAAGGGCGTGTCCCCATGTAACCGATATATTGAAACGCTATTTTGGAATTTAGCGCTGATTTTACGGTGTACTTTTCAAAGTGTGCCTATGTGAATCGTTACTTGCGCGTTCATTATTTTGAATATGTGGCAGCTGTACACGTCGCCAATACTTGCGAAACCCAAACTGCTGACATTTGTAGACGCCGACGGTCTCGGAACAAACTGCAGACATTTGTACGCCGCAAAGAGCTCCTGACATATTGGGACAATTGTCGACGCCAACTGTCATTTGCTGACGCCCACATGTGAACGACATAAGCAATCGCCTACGTCTATAAATGGCATTTGTAGACGCCCACAAGTGGACAACATAAGCAAACGGACAAACGATTTTTTTTTCTTGTATTCTCCCAACTGCAAAAAAACAAATGAAAACTTTTGACGGGTGCAACCCAAGATTTCTATTCGTCAATAGGGTAGTATTTTGTAGTGTTGTGTATCGGTAAGGATTTGCCGATAACCGATATGGACCTTTTTTCGGGTTCCCGATAATCGATTTATTGGTACGATATATCGATATCGGTCTTATCGCCGATAAGTAGCCGATAATATCGGGTACTTATCGGCGATAATGCCGATAACGATAGTTATCGGCGATAACAGTACGGATCGTACAGATAAATGTACGGCCTGTACACTCAACTGTACGTCTTATTCTCTGGACGTACGAAAACTGTACGTCTAATTCTCCGGACGTACGGATCCAGTAAAAACGATGTACCTTTCACATCCGACGCCATGGCTTTGTCCCTTTATTCCTTGAGATCCACTGGAGACCTGCCACGTGTCAACCT
This sequence comes from Zygnema cylindricum, assembly GCA_037447655.1. Taxonomy (NCBI): domain Eukaryota; kingdom Viridiplantae; phylum Streptophyta; class Zygnematophyceae; order Zygnematales; family Zygnemataceae; genus Zygnema; species Zygnema cylindricum. Next base: position 246,582 of record JBBHKE010002118.1, on the reverse strand, counting down.
GTCAGCTTTTTTGGCATAAGCTGCCAAAAGAGCCATTCCGGATGCCGTCCGCTCTTGTTTTCTCATTCCAAGTCGTCCGTTCGATTTCGGCGGCACGCAGAATGTTATTTTGCGTCCGTTGTACTTTTGTGTGCGCCGTCCTTTTACAGTTCCATGCTCTCCAGTTTTTGGTAAAATTACGTACATCGCCGTAAAATTTTTGTTCAGTTAACCGGCCAACGTTTATATGCTGCGCTGTCCGTAATAAATTGCAGCTAAACGGTAACGGCACATACTTTTATACGTGGCATGCCACGCTATATAAAATCAATAAAATAATACAGTATGTTTTAAAGTGATATTGTATGCATACTATATATTTTTTAAGTTATCGCCGATATGGAATTTGTTGGTCCCAGACCGATATATCGGAATCTCTGACCGTTCGATAACCGATAACTATCGGTATCGGTGTTATCGCGATAAGTTTTTTACCGATACACAACACTAGTATTTTGATTAAAAGCAGGTCGCGATTTGATTTCATTGCAAGTGTGACGATGAGCTGGAAGTGGGTCGCAATGATAATACTGCCAAATCGCCGTACCTTTCAAGTTCCAGGATAATGCAAAATGTATTTGAGTTTTTGCCCATTTTTCGTACGGCATAATATTTTCAAGTAGAAAGTCCCATTTTTTGAGTAAACGACGGAAAAAAACCCTTACTTGAACACATGGGGACACGCCCTAAGAAACCTTACCTGTACCGATGTACGGAAACATTTGAATTTCGGTTCAACACGACGACCATAAAAAGATGGTTGAATTTGTCGTTTAATTAGACGGCCGGTAAAATTGCTGAGATTTTGAATTTTTGGAGCCTCTTTCCCTGCAAAACACTTTCCTCCTCATGTCTTCACTCACTTTCTTTCCTCCCCTCTCTTTCATTTCCCCTTGGCAATTCCATGGCCCGGCCATCATTGCGCCTCCTCCGTCCGTTCTATCGCTCTCTCTCTTCTCTCCTCGCTTTGCTCTCTCCGTCCAGCCGGCCGCCAGCTCTCCCTCCACACGTGCCACAAGCCAAGCCAGCCGCACCCCCCCACCACTCCTCCTGGCAGCAGTTCGCCCGCCTGCACTGTCGCCCTCGCCGCCCACCCAAGGCCCGATGCGAGGCCGAAGACCAGCCCGGGGCGGGGGGCGGGGAAGGGCACGCCGCAAAACCAGGAGGGGATGCGGCAGAGGGACGAGACCACGTGGCAAGGGGGAGAGAGCACGAGGCAGGGCCAGAAGATGACGTGGCAGATGTCACCAAGATTCTGCTCAGTCTGGGATGCGCAGGGCCGCAGATTCAGCGACTTTTGAAGAGATGTTCTGTCGCCCTTGTGAAAAACAAACAGCATATTCTTAGGAAGGCGACCATTTTCAGTCAGTATGGAGTCAACTCACAACAATTCTTATTTGCTTTGCAGAGAGATTCTAATAAGCAGCAGCAAATCCTTTCTGGTTCAGATGAGCGACAGGAATCCATACTCAACTATCTCCAAGGCACTTTGAAAGTGCAAAATTTGGGAAAATTGATTTCTAGATTCCCTGCCATCGTAAGCTTTCTTCCTGCCACTCTTGAATCCAAATTGCAACTGTGGGCGAGTCTAGATGTGCCCATCACTGCTTGTATGTTGGAGAAGTACCCAGACATATTATCAAATAGTGAAAACACTTTGAGAGAAGGGATAGAGGGAGTCAAAGCGATTTACCCCGGTCCACTGGGCGTAACTATTCTTTCAAAATTTCCAGTCCTTGGTCGTATTGACCCCCGAGCCTTGCAACGAAGGGCCAAAGGGCTACAAGAGTTGTTTGGCGACGACTTGGCGAAACAGCATTTGTTGAAGCAACCGCGCATTCTTGTAACTCCAACTTCCACAATGGAACACACGTACAAACAACTTCTACATTATTTTGGAGAAGAGAAAGTCCTGAAAATGATTCGAATTTACCCAATACTCAAATGGAGTTTTTGACGAAAGAAATGGGACGCAGCACAGACGACGTGGCGACATACCCATCCGTTTTTAATCTTTCTCTTGAAAAGCGATTGAAGTCACGTTATGATGCCCTGATGAAGGCAAAAATAGAGAGTAATGACTATTCTTTACAAACCATCTTCAATCCATCTAATGAGGCATTTGAAATAAGATTCGGCGTTTCTTTAATGTGTTGAAAAGTGTGAGTGCAAATACTCTCGTACTCTCATTATATTTTAACCATCCTTGGGAAAGGTGTTTGCTTGTCTTCATGTTTTCCTTTGGTACTCATTCTACTTTTTGCTGCTTGGGCGAGACTATGAAAAATGAAAGCCGTTCACGGTTGTCAGTTTCAATAGTGGAATCATTGTTTTTGGTTCTTTTATATGCCCTCGTCATCTCATATACCAACATTGAAGAGTGAACTTACACTGGGAGGTGTGTATTTGTACTTTTATAGGTGAAGTCGAAGAGTATCTGAAGGGAGGATGAAAGCAAACGTTGTCATCTTGTTGTGTGTTGAGGTGCTCTTCCTCCATTACAAGTTAGCACCACAGAAATTTGCTTGTTTTCCTCGCTTTTTATGGAGGTGAGATATACCTAGGTTGTCAAATTTCTGCGAATTGTGTTAGTAAATGTGTGATTATTAGTGGGATGCTATCGTGGAGATTGATAAAGGTGGTTGACAAGGGAGGATCTATTTTTTGCCCCTGGTATAGTTCTCCTTGACGTGAAACGTATTGCCCCCTAGAAACTCCAATTTCTTGTTTCTTTTGGATGATTGATTCAAATTCATGTGACATTGTTTACTAGGCTTTTACTCATACATTAGGTTTGGAATAGAATTGGATTAGACCTTTAGGAGTTTGTTTTTGTTGGTACAAAAAAAGAGTTGAATGCCAATTGTTACATTAAAACTTTTGAGCTTTTGTAAGCTCTCCTCGTATCAACGATGAAATAGTGGACTTGCAATGAGATTTGTTGTTCTCTGCAGAGACGAGGATGAAGGGAATGTGGAGGAAGGCATAAAACAAATGTGATTCTCTTTGATTGTCACAAGTTCATACCTTTTGAATCTACTCCCGTTTTTGGAATCCGGGAGCACTTGAGGAAGGGAAGACTTGAGGAAAACACATTCCCGTAAATTTGAAGATAGCCTTCCAGTAAGTGGGATGTATGTATGGGATGGTATTGTGTAGATTTTGAAAAGGAAGCAGTTACGAATGATGATGTTTTTATTTTTGGGATAAGCCTTTTTAACGTTTTTGCTATTCAACACAATCTACTTTGAAGTACAGTCGTCAACTTTTTTTTGTTGTTGTTTGCAGAGACAGTAAACGTTTTGTGACATCGTTCTCATGGGTTTCTCTCTCTCTCCCTCTCTCTCCCCTTCTCTCTCTCTCTCCCTCTCTCTTTCTCTCTCCCTCTCTCTTTCTCTCTCCTTCCCCCCCTCTTTTTTCCTCCCTCCCTCTCTCTCTCTCTCTCTCTCTCTCTCTCTCTCTCTCTCTCTCTCTCTCTCTCTCTCTCTCTCTCTCTCTCTCTCTCTCTCTCTCTCTCTCTCTCTCTCTCTCTCTCTCTCTCTCTCCCCCTTTATCTATACTGTTTGTTTTTCTCCCTCTCTCTCTCTCTCGCTACTTTTCAATTTTCCCTTTCTTTTTTTTCCTCCCTCTCGTTCGGCGATTCTCGGTGTATGTATCATCTCTCTCTGTCTTGGTCTTCCTTTCTCTATCTGGATATTTGTCTCTTTTGTATCTCAATGTCTTTGTCTCCGTTTCTCTGTCTTCTGTCTCTCTGTCCCCCTGTTGTATAAGGTAAGATTGTTTAAAATGTTTTTCTCCCATTTTCCGTCTCCCCTGTCTTTTCCTTCTTTTCGCTTGGCAATTCTAGTTTTATCTTTCCTCTCTTTCTCTTTCTCTGTGTCTCAGTCGCTCTTCCTCTGTCTGTCTATTTTGTGTCTCCGTCTTGATGTCTCTCCCTCACTTTCTCTTTGCCTCTCTTTTTCTCTCTCTCTCTGTTTCTGATGGGTTTTCTTACAAAGGAAAAGGTGGGAGAGAGGCAGAAGAAGGTTCTCTTTGCAAAATCCTGAATTAGAAAGAGTTTTATTGGAGGAAGGAGTTGGAAGGATGTTGGAGGGTAAAAGGAAGGGGTAATTGGTTTTCTGGTTTTTAGGCTATGGAATTTATGTCATCTATGTTTGTGTATTGTCGAATGGATAATAACTGGTTGCTGAAAAAAGAAGAAAAAAATTGGAAAATCAGAAATCGTCGATGTGAGTCTTAGTACCCAAAGTTTTTTGTACTTTCTGAACCTGGGGATGTAAGATGAATGCTAACAATGCGATACTTGGTTGGTTTTTTAAACAAAAACTTACTGATCTTGGTCGGTTGTATAATAAGTGTTCACAATCAATTTTATGGTTTGGTTTTCTTTTGGGAAAATGTCAGTTTTAGATATGCAGTTTGCGTTTTTAGGAAAAATCAATTGACGTTTATGTAGTTTGGTGTTTTAAGAAAATTCCTCTCACCATAAGTGGTTTGAAGTATTCTGATTTGGCCATGTTCTCTTATTTCCTTTTTTTCCTTTTGTATTTTTGTTTTCAGGTGGATATTCTGAAAATTGACATAGAAGGTGGAGAGTTTGGATGTTTATAGCCCTTTTTTCTTTCTCCTTTCTTTTTCCTTTCGTTTCCCGTTCTTATTCTTGTATTCTTATATTCTTATGTTGTTATATTGCGTTCTTCTATTCTACTACTCTTGTATTCATTCTTATATTCTTGTATTGTTATATGCTTATTTTCTTTTATTCGAATTTGTATATGCATTTGTATTTGTATTCGTATTCTTTTTGTTCATTTTAGTTCTGGTACATGTGAAAGGAATAAGCAAAAAAAAAAAGAAAATACATTGACTTGTTTTACGTTATACATTGACTTGTTTTATGTCTGGAGTTTTGAAAATAAAAGTTTAATTCTGGTTTATGTGTGACAAACAGGTTCCCGCTTTGTACGGTTTTACGGAACTCCTTATTCTAGAAGTGAAAGAGCTCAGAATTCATAAGCTTTTGGGGAGTAGTAATTTTTTTTTTTTATATGGCGTATTTTTGGACCTTCTGTTCTTAGAAAGTTAGGTTCTTTTTATATGTACCTTTCTACATACCTTTTTCGTATCCTTTTCCCTATCTTTTTATGTAGATTCTTGTCGAATTTCACGAAAGGCTTTTTTAAAAAGGAGAAGAACTTCATTCTTCGTCTTCGTCAATTTGGGCGATGGAAAGTCTCGGATTTGTACTTGCGGCTTGCGATTTTCGACGGATTCAATTCGGAAGATTGTTTGTTTTTCTCTCCTTCAACACGTATCTGTCACAAATTGACGTAATAATAATCCTTTTGTTAGGGTCTTATCATATTGAGAATCGTGAAAGTGATCTTGTCCATCGAGGGCTTTTTGTGACATTTGTCGCAGGTTGAGACAGGGAAAATGGGGAAAGAAAATATCATCATTCTCTTTTCACTTACTGGATGACTAGCATGTTTTGTAAAATAACTTGGCGTTTTCTTAATGTGCCATTGAGAGCCTCCTACCTTTTTGTATATCAGTTAGGTTTTTACTTCAGTTCAACCTTTAATCTCTTAACTAGACTTCTTAGTTTTAGAACAAATGTATATTCTTTTTGAGTAAATTCCCATAGTTTATATGTATAGCCTGTGGTATATAGTAGGCTTTGACGGGGATTTAACTATTTTGACCGATTCCATATGTCTTCATTGACATATACTTTTGTGTGCAATATGAGCAATTGTTATTTGGCCAAACAAGAGAAGAACAAGATCTCCTTTTTTTTTTAAAAACCGTTTATTTGTTTGAAATGTATGTTTTTGAGATGCCCTGTACTGCCCATTTTCGCTCTTAGTGTAAAGGAAATGGTTGTTTTTACTGAAATATTGATGATACTAATACAGTGCTGAGAGACATTGTCGTTTCTAAGCCCACTCCATTCGTTAGTGTTATCCACACTATTCAATGATATTTTGCTAGGAAAAGTCGTGACCGAACGAGTGTTATTAGCACTTTCTGGGACAGGCTCTGTATACCAGCCAATGGTTTTCGAGATATTAAATCGTCACTGTTAGAAATGTATCGGTTTTAACTACACTAAAATATGTTTTGCTGCATGGTTCCTTATGGGCCACCAAGTAAAATAGTTTATATTTTATCCTCAACATTATGATGAAGTAAAGAGAACACTCACTCTACTTTAAAGTGATTACCCTATTAGCGAAGGCATGTACTTCATACAAGCGACATGGAATCACTCAAGTTCAGACTATGTACTTCTTTGTTCCCTACTTCTATTGTAATTCGTATTTCAAATACTGTACACTGCGCATCGTTATTAGTGTCAAGGTTTAAATAGTGTGGAGGTAAGTTTACCGTAATTGATGCTAATTAAGAATTTGATTTTTTTTTTTTAAAAGGTGTATTCTAATTTTGGCATTAATGCTAATTTGGAACAGCAAAAATGGAATATTTTCTGTACGATTGTACACATTATTATATGTATCCGTACAAAATTTTAGAAATCGTACACCGTCGTGAAATTTAAATATCCGTACATGTCAGACTAATTTACGTGTCAGACCAATCCCGTTTTTTGAGCGCACGTTCCTATGCGTGCGCGTCTGATTTAATTTATTTTTTGTAAAATTTTCACTTGAATCGGTACATTTCATAGTTCAAAAGTAGGTGAAAGTAGGCCCATACAATAGGCCTATTGTATGCAAAACATACAATATGACCTTAAGACCCATACTGTATTCGGACCTATTCGGACCAATTAAAACATTCGGACCAAAAATTGGACCAATTAAAATATTCAGACCAAAAATATTAATATACACCGTCAGATTCGGACGATCGGACGGTCATTGATCAAAGTAGCGATCTAAGAAGATCACATGAAAAGCCCATAACACAACTTACGATAAAGGCACCGACCAAAGGCCTACCATAAAAACGCCTACTTTTGAACTATGGTACATTTATGTACGGTCAGATCCTCTCCAATTTCTCAGTGACTGCGACAAGTTTGAGAGTTGGAGAGAGAAGTTAGAGGTAGACTGCCTCGGCTTCTTTATTTCTATTCAGACCTAGAAAATACTTTAAAACCATTAGTTTCTACAGCTAGTTGTAAGTGTTATATTTTATTTATTGTGACAGTTGTTGTATGTATCTGTTGCGTTATAGTTTGCATAACAACTATATCTGGCTGTAATATTATACTAAATTTAACAGCTAGTTATAGTTTTTATGTTATATTTATCGTAAAAGTTATATCTAACTGTTATATTTTGTTAACTAAACAGTTATATTTATCTGTAAGATTATGGTAATTATAACAACTATATCTACCTGTTATATTTTATAAATTATAAAAGCTATATCTAACTGTGACATTATACCGAATATGACAACTAAATTGCCAATCGCTATTAGCGTAGAATTTTTTTTAGCGTATAAGAATAATTACCATTATTAATGCTAATTGGGAATTTGGAAATTTTCAAAGAAATCGTTTACTCTAATTAGGAATTAGGGTTTTTTTTAATTAGTATGGATAATTCTATTTGAGAATTTGGAAAAAAAATTAGGGAACCGAATTAGAGTTCAATACGCTAATAACGATTCACGATGTTCTAGACCACCCATCATTATTAGAGTTAATAACACTAATTCAGTCGTAACTTTTTTAATCCAAAAAGCACAAATTAGTGTTAACAGTTCTATCTAATGATGTGGACTACAATTTGCCACGTCCCCTTGCACTATTAATTTTACTTTTGCATTAACACTAATAAGCGCTTAACGCTGATAAGTGATAACGACCAGTGGGGTACCTAGGTATGTTTTCCACACCACTAGGTATATGCCAGTTACAGAAAAAGAACAGTAAACTGAAAACTGTTGAGCAACTTAAGTTCGTGGATTTTGTTTTGAATAGTTTCGCAGTGTTTTTAAAGCTCTTCATTTTGACTATGAAAGAATTGCTAGAATATTTTAGACCTACATGGTCAAAAACAACAAAGCAAACATGAAGATCGAGGAAAAAGGTGTTCCAACACCTTTTCGACTTTAGAAGCTTATGTAGATCGAGACAATTTTTTTTCTAGTACTTCATAATGGTCTCTGAGTGAAATATTAGGTTGTATATAAATGCAAGTAGTAGTACACTGTGGATCTAGTGATGCATATCGTATCGGGTCGAAGCTCGAGACGCCGACAATTTTTAGATGCATGCCGACGCATGCCACGTGGATGGTTTTGAAAGAATGGCCGAAACGTCGATGGTCAGCTTGTCAGCCTTTTCTGTTTCCGACATTCTGTGTAGATTTTGAAAAGGGTGCAGTGACGAATGATGATGTTTTTGCTTTGGCATAAGCTGTTTTATCGTTTTTGTCATTCAACACAACTTAACTGGAAATAGTTTTTTTTATTGTTTGCAGCAATAGTCAGAGTTTTGTTACATCATTTGCATGGGTTTCTCTCTTAGATTACGGCTGATTTACAAATGAGGTAGATATTTTGTATGAGTTGAGTACGCTGCTGATTTGCAGAGATTGCCCTTATTCTCATTTAAAAAAATCAATTTGGAGGAAACAGTCTCGTCAACGGCAAATAATTTCACATTTTTCCGTGTTTAAGCATATTGTTTTCAGCGAATATGGTGACATAGTTATTAATTCTTGCAACTCTTCTTTGCTGTATATAGGTTATAAGTTTGAGGTACTCATGCTCCTGTCGTAGAATCGACACAATTTCGCATTTGTTCTTGTTATTGGCAGTTTTTGATGGGTATGTTGACGTGGTTTTGAAATTCTTCAGCGTGAGTGGTCAACTTTGTCCTCTGTAGCCAAAGAAAATTCAGTCCAAGCCTGTGTCAGATAAAATTGTGATTATTGTTTCCTTGTTTCGATTTAAAAATGCTCATCGACATATTTATTTTTGAGTGGCGACTGACGTGAAACAGATTTCCTGTTTTTGTTGACTGAGCCTTCTCCCTTCCTGTGTTCTTTTTCACCTCAGCATTATTTGAGATCTTAGTGTAATAAAAGTTCTCATTTTTGTATAGTTGAACCAAATTGACTTCATCTCATAACAATTTAAAAAAAGCATTCTTCCTTGCCTAGGCTGTAAAAAATCTGCAAACAATTTATTTTATCGAATACAGGAATTTTTTAGATTTGCCGTTATACGTCGTATTGAAAAACGGAGAACTAAACTTGTGTTGAACTGAACTGCTCTTTTTATTGAAACGTGTTTTAGATGGAGTCCCGAGTCCACTTAATTGTCTTAGGAATACGACTTCTCGTGATGTTTGTCTGGTTGTGGTTTGTTGGTTCTTCTGTTTCACAGCTAAACGACAAATCTGAGGCTTTGAGTATAAAATGGACAAATTAAAGGCAACCATTCGTGAACAATCAGCAATGTACAAAGATGAAGTGCAAAACATGAATACAAGTGAATATCTAGTTTGTTAGTTGTTCCTGGTCAATCTTGACTAAAACAAATTAGGTTTTTCTCGACGCATTTTTTTTGTGCTATTAAGTCCGCCGTAAAATTTGGACGGTTCAATAATTTTTTGGGATCTCTGTAATTGATTGAATCCGCGATGGTTGGTAACTAGAAATTTTTTCAAGCTAAGAAAAAAACGAATAAAAATATCAAAAAACTCTGCGAAGATAATCATTGGTGTTATTTTATTCTCACTTAATTGCAAATTATTGTGGTGTTCAGACAGTGACTTGGATGGCAGCTTTTTTTTTTGACCTAGTTTCCTGCTTAATTTTTTTACGACTGTATCTGATAACATCGACAACCAGCAAAGTGAATGTCATTCCATGCCTGTTGACTTGGTAGTGAACTGATGAGAATGTTGACGATGTCGGTGGTTTTTCTGCAATCATAAGTTTCAAGTCAAATACATGCTCTGTTCATAAGGGTCTTTTTCCCAGGCAAAAATCAGTCAAGAAAAGAATCACTTCATTTTTTAATGTAATGTGTCGAGTAACTTATTCCAGCTTGCCTCAAAACCTATATTTCAAACTAAATTCCAAAAGACCCCTTGGTATCCCCAGACTTCCCCTGACCCTTAACCTTCTTCAGGTGATGTATACGCTGAAACTTGAAAGTTGAAACTGTATTTACTGACAAAAGAGAGTGGACAGAAAATTACAAAAAGTGCGATGGAGGTACAAATGTTACTGAACAAACCCTTACACCTAAAAAGTACAATCGAAATCGAAAATTGAACCCCGGTTTGTACCGATGTAATAAAACATTTGAACCTCCGTCCCGTTCAACACAACAGCCAAAAGATGATTTTCTTGGTCGTTAAATTAGACGGCCGGTAAAATTGCTCAGATTTTGAATTTTTGGACGCGCCTTCCCTCTGTAACACTTTCTTCTTCATCTCTCCACTCTCTCGTTTTCTTCTCCCCTCCCTTTCATTCCCCCTTGGCAATACGATGGCCTGCGCGTCCTTGCGCTCCCTCCGTCCCTTCTCTCCCTCTCTCTCTTCTCTCCTCGCTTTGCTCTCTCCGTCCAGCCGGCCGCCAGCTCTCCCTCCACACGTGCCACAAGCCAAGCCAGCCGCACCCCCCCACCACTCCTCCTGGCAGCAGTTCGCCCGCCTGCACTGTCGCCCTCGCCGCCCACCCAAGGCCCGATGCGAGGCCGAAGACCAGCCCGGGGCGGGGGGCGGGGAAGGGCACGCCGCAAAACCAGGAGGGGATGCGGCAGAGGGACGAGACCACGTGGCAAGGGGGAGAAATGGCAGTGATGGAGTGGCAGTTTCAGAAGGTGACGTGGCAGATGTCACGAAGATTCTGCTGAGTCTGGGATGTTCCAAGCCGCAGTTGGAGCGGCTTCTAAAGAGACATTCTGTCGCCCTTGTAAAAAACAAACAACATATTCTTAGGAAGGCAGCCATTTTCAGCAGGTATGGAATTGACTCACAGCAATTCTTCAAAGCTTTGCAGAGTGATTCTAATAAGCGGCAGCAAATCCTTTCTGGTACAGTTGAGCAACATGAATCCGTACTCGACTATCTCCAAGACACTTTGGAGGTGCAAAATTTAGGAAAATTAGTTTCTGCTTGGCCAATGGTTCTAAACCTTTCTCCAGCCACACTTGAATCCAAATTGCAGCTGTGGGCGAGTCTAGATGTGCCCATCACTGCTTGTATGTTGGAGAAGTACCCAAACATATTATCATCTAGTGATAAAACCGTTAAAGAAGGGATAGAGGCAGTGAAATCCATTTTCCCAGATCCCCATGGTGTAACTATTCTTCTAAAATTTCCCATTCTTGGTTGTAGAACCCCCGGAGCCTTACAGCAAAGGGCCAAAGGGCTACAAGAGTTGTTTGGCAATGACATTGCAAAACGGCTTTTGGTGAAACACCCGTCCATTCTCGTGGCCCCAACTTCCACAATGCAACAGACGTACAAACAGCTTCAGCAACATTTAAGAGAAGAGAATGGCCTAAAAATGATTCAATTTTCTCCCACACTTTTAGGCTCCTCCTGCGAGACCTTCGACCCTTAATTGGAGTTTTTGGTGAAGGAAATGGGACGCAACATAGAGGATGTGGCTGCATACCCAACGGTTCTTACATTGTCTCTTGAAAAGCGATTGAAGCCATGTTATCATGCCCTGGTGAAGGCCAAAATAGAGAGTGGTGACTATTCGTTAAGCATCATCTTCAATCCGTCAAAGGAGGCGTTTGAAAAACGATTCAACGTTTCGTTAATGTGACGTAAAGTGTGAGTTCGAAAATTCCTGCATTGTTTCATTGTGTTTTTAACCTCGAAAAAGATGTTTGCTTGTTCTCATTATTTCCAGTGGTACTCATTCTGCCTTTTGGGGGTTGGCTAGCCTACAAAACACGAAAGCCGATTACTGTTGTCAGCGTTTGAATCAAATATGAAATCATCGTTTTTGGTTCTATTGTACGCTCACCTTTTATCAAGGATGGAACAGTGAACTTGCTATGACATATATGTTACTCTGCAGAGAGGATGATAAAAAGGAAATGTGAAGGAATTCATAAAACGAATGTGATTCTCTTTGATTGTCACAGGTTATTACTTTTTGAATTCGCTCGATCCTTCTGTCGTTGCTTTATGCCAAGAAGACTTGAGACAGGGAAGACTTGAGGAAGGGAGAACTTGAGGAAACCACATTGTCAGAAATTTAAGATTAAGTTTCGAGTAAGTGTATGATTGTAAGTGGGATGGTATTGTGTGAATTTTGAGAAGGGTGCAGTGACGAATGATGATTTTGCTTTGGGATATTCTTCTTGACGTTTTTGTCAACCGTCAACTCTTTTTTGTTGATGTTTGCAGAGGTTGTCGGAGTTTTGTGACATTGTTTGCATGTGCCCTCTCAAGTTAGGGCTGAAAATGAATTAAGTAGATGCAGAGAAGTTTGTTTGGCTTTTTCAAATGAGGTAGGCATTTGGTGTGAGATGATGAAGCTGCTGGTGTGCAGAACTTGCCCTTATCCTACATTTGAAATAACAACTTTGGGTGAAACAGTCTTGTCAACCTCAAATGCACCGGTTTCAGAGTGCACCATTTATATGCATATTTTTTTAACAAATAGGATGAGCTAGTTGTTAACTTGCCACGCTTCTTTGCTGTATACTGGTTTCTTGTTTTAAGGTACTGGTGCTCATGTTGTACAACTCACACAATTTCACTTTTGTTCTTGTTTTTTGACAGTTTATGATGGGTTTGTTTACGTCGTTTTAGAATTCTTCAATATGAATTGTCGGATTTGTCCTCTGTAGCGAAAGAAATTGCAGACCCAGCCTTCGTCAGACAAATATGTGAGTTTTTGTTTTCTTGTTTCGATTAAAATTCATGACTTAATTGGCTCGTTTGTATTTCAATTCAGCGTGGTGACCAGCGTGAAATAGTGTTCCTGTTTTTATAGACTGAATCTTCTCTCTTCCTTGGCTCTGTTCCATGCTGGACTATTTTCTTCCCTTATACTTGTTTTAGAGATCTTGAGTTTGCCTCAGTATTCACTGAAATTTTAGTATAAAGTAAGTTCGCATTTTTGCATAGGCTGAGCAAAATTGAATTTATTTCATTACAATTGTAGAAGTTTTTCCTTCCCTGCCTAGGCTGTATGAAAATGGAGTGACTTCTCCTTTGGTTGAGGTATAAAAAGTTACTCTCCCCATTTTATATGAACACATTATTTGTTAAAGGTACCTATCAGGTACGGGTTAGGACAAACGTTAATCAACGTTTAGGTTCTCTGGTTTGGAGAAGAATACAGGAAATCCGAGTCCACTTATTTCTTTTAGGAATACGATCCTTCTTGTGATGTTTTTCTGGTTGTTGTTGGTTGGTTTTTCGGTTTCGCAGCTAAACGACAAACTGTTGTATCGAGGATGAAATGGACGAATTAAAGGCGAGCATTTGTGAACAAATTTCTCATTCATTGTGGGTAGTTTGCGAGGTTTAAAGACTCGTGACAAAGACTCGTGGCAAATAAGTGTGTCGAGAAGTGCCTGATTTTATCCCGGGTACAATTCATTTCCTCTGTCATATTTTCTGCTTTTTGACATTTTTCTGCTCTGTCATTTTTGGCTCTCCGTCGTATGGCAATTTGATCCCTGTTTGGCTGTTTCAGTATAATATAATGTTATATTTTTCAGGATCGTTACAATGTGATATTGTTTCTGGCAAGATTACCAGCTTTGACTTATGAACCGAATTAGTTTCTTACCAAAATTCATTGACCTGCAGTTTATTAGTATTTGGCGGCTTGTTCTGTCTATTTTTCAATCTTATCAAATTTAAACATACCTTGTACTCAATGCTGATAAAGATTTTTATACAATTTTTGGTAGTGTGGGAGGATTTACCGAGTGTATATGTAATAATATCTCCAGCTTTGGGACGTTGCAAGCAATTCTATTCCATCTCTTCTAATCTCCCTGGGGTGAGGATTTTTATTGAATTGTGAGTCGTGACTATTTCTTATTTATTTTGCTATGTGGCAACTTTGGGTTTTTACTCTCGGGAACATAGTTCTTCACAAGGATAAAGTGCAAAGCATAAATACAGTTGAAGTACCTAATTTAAAATATATAGTTTATCAGCTTTTCCTAGTCAACCTCAACAGAAATTAAATAGGTTTTGGTCGATTCATTTTCTTTTTGTGCAATTTAGCCCGCTGTCAAATTTGGACAGATCGATATTTGTGGAAAATTCTGTGATTTATTGAATTCAAGATGATTGGTAACTAAAAATATTTCAAGCTCATCGTACTCAAATTGTTGTGGAAGGAAAGAATTAGTATTATTTTTTCTACTTGTATGTTTTTTGACTATTGTGGTGTTCTGACAGAGTGACTTGAATGGCATCAATATTGTCGGACGATTTTTTTTGACTTAAATTTACTGTTTTGTTTCTTTGACTTAGTTTCCTGCTTTCTTTTCTGACATAGTTTCTTGCTTTGTCTTTCTGACTGTTTTTTTACGAAATTGTTGACAAATTACAGTGTGAATGTCATTCCATGCCTTTGTCACAAGCCAACTAACTTCCTTAAGGGAAAAAAAGATATCGTAAAAATGACAATGTTGGTTGCGATGGTGGTGGTTTGTTCGCAATCATTAGTTTAAAGATCATAAAAAAATCAGAGACGACATAATTTTTCAGACGGCAATAAATTTACAGGCGACATATGGTGGTCATAAGGGTTATTTTTTTGAAGTTGGGAGAGGTTTTGGGGCTGCTCACATGGCAGCATCAGTAGCTATAGCTATAAAAGCCCTCAATTTGTATGGTAGCTTATTGGGGTATTCACAAAGATTGATTTGTGTGATTGCCAAATGGCTAGTCATATGTTGTTCTTATTGTTTTGGGGAATAATTCATGTATGGTAGTTAACAAGTGTACGAACCTCTTCTTTAAAATATTGCATGAAAATGCAAAAATGTAATCTTTCTGACATCTAGAGAATGGTTAGTTTGAGAACTCAGTGCAGTTTTTTTATACATCCATATAGCGTATTTACATGGAGGAAATTTATTTTGATGTTAAGGGGGGATGGTGCAGTTTTTGTCGAACAGTACGGAATATTACTCAAAAATTGTATGAATTGTGCGATTTACTCCCAAAATGAGGGTTAAACTTACAAATGTAATAACCTGTCAATGTTAGTCGATTTTGTTACGGTTAGCATAATCTGTCTTCATTGCAACTGCACAAAAGACTCAGTCCAGAAAGTGCGATGGTATTTCAGCACATGGAAACCAAAAGTGAAACTGGAAAGCTGAACTTGGAGGGGAACAAGTTAACAAAAGAAACAACCACACAGGAAAAGGGCAAGACAACCAAAAACAGGAAAAGAAAAAGCAGTATCAGAATCAACAACACGACAGTATACTAGAACTAACACTACCAAACCAACTGCAAAAACGCCAATGTTTGATTATAATTCAACCCCTCTAAAGTTCCCCAATCCCTGGGAAGCGCGTCAAGGGAGTTTCGGAACACGTCGATGATCCACAACAAAAGCCGATCGAAGGAGAATAGAAGCTTGCACTCGTTGTAAAGCCACAAATAGACGTTGACGATAAAAAGCTGTAAGGACTGAAAAAGGAGGGCACCCAAGGCCCTTCTGTAAGAGTAGTATAACATGTAAGAGTAATATAACATATATCTGTGGGGAAAGAATAAATATGTGAAACCATATATGAAACCTAAATAGCATATCTCTCCTCGAAGCAATAGTTGCGTTGGTGTGCCGAATAGTGTCGCACACCTGAATCAAGTCTCCCCCAAAGGATCAACGAAGGAAATAGACACATTTCGAGGCAGGCGGACACAATCTGACCTACAACAGTAATGAAGTCTATGTGTTTATATATTTTTGTTAGAATTTTGCGAACTGGTATTTGTAGTTTCGTGTTATCCCAGCAAATTTAGTACGAAATAATGATTCAGTTTTCTTTGATATTTTTGATTGATGAGAGGAGCTTTGCAAAGCCTTTGCAGGGTGGAAGGAAAAATAAACTCGAAAGATCTACACAATGTGAAAATAATTCTGAAATAAATCTCAAGACTGTTCCATCCTTAGCCACGATGATATTTTAAACAGAAATAATCTCCCAAAAAAACTCCTTACGGTGCACCCTACTGTATTAAGTGAGTCTGTTTGTGTTGGAGGCGGTTTGTTGGTATGTTGTTAGTAACCGGTAGTAAACAACCTTTGACACAGAAGACAACAAATTAAAAGACGAAGCATCTAATAACAAATATTAACGACAAAATGAAGCATGTAATAACGAAGGTTAATAATACATTCGCCACTATGTTTTGCCTCCGGATCCAGGATGTTATTCCCTCACTAAGAGACAACGCTGCTCCTCGTGGCTAGGTCATGGGCTTCGATCGTCGATTCTCCTCCCTCACTGCGAGACATCGCTTCTCCTCGTCACTAGGTCATGCACCGAGAACTATGATTCTACTCCCTCACTACAAGACATCACTTCTCCGCGGCATTCTCCTCGTGATTATGTGACACCCTCGAATCTAGGATTCTACTTCCTCACTTCGAGACATCACTTCTCCTCAACACTAGGTCATGCCCTGAGATTTATGATTCCTGCCTCACTATGAGGCATTGCTTCTCCAAGTAACTAGGTCATGCCCAAAGATCTATAATTTTGCTCCCTCACTAAGACCGTACTGGATCACAACTCCTCTTCACTACAGAGCTTCACTCCTTCATCTTAGGATCTAAGCTCCCACAGTGTATTAGTGCTCCTCTTACGGCGCCTCTTCACTACAGAACATCACTCCCTCATCTTAGTATCAAGAGCCACGTACTGGATCACTGCTCCTCTTCGCTACAGAGCGTCACTCCCTCCTCTTAGCTGCTAGCTTCGGGTACTGGATCGGTGCTCCTCGTCGCAACAGAGAATCACTCCCTTATTGTAGGACCTAGGCCTCCGTTTTGTA
>JBBHKE010002118.1:198490-229534 GCA_037447655.1 Zygnema cylindricum | reverse complement strand
AGAATTTCCTGCATTCTCTCATTATGTTAGCCTGCTTGGAAAAGGTGTTTGTTTGTCTTCGTATTTTCCAAGGGCACTCATTCCACTTTTTGCCGCTTGGTTAGGCTATGAAAATGAAAGCTGATCACTGTTGTCAGCTTCCAAATCACTTTTGCAATCACTGGTTTTAGTTGTTTTATATGCTCTCCTCATCTCATGTACCAACATTGAATGAGTGTGCTTACACTGGGAGACTTGTATTTGTACTTCTAGAGGTGAAGATGACGAGGAATTGAAGGGAGGGATGAAAAACAAATGTTTCTGTGTTGTTGTGTGTCGATGTGCCCTTCCACTATCACAAGTTCCTTGTTATTGAGGAGAGCGAAACCTAAATCGCCAAAATTCAGAGGAATGTGTTAGTAAATGCGTGATATAAGTAAGACGAGTCTCCTTTGGTATGAGTCTCCTTGTCCTTAAACTAATTTCCCCTAGAACACCAATTTCCTGTTGCTTTTGGATGAGAGATTCAAATTTATGTGACCTTGTTTACTTGACTTTTTGTCTTACATTAGGTTTGGAATAGAATTGAAATAGACATTTAGGAGGTCGTTTAGTTTTTAAAAAGAAGAGTTAAATGTCAATTGTTATGTCAATAGCTTTGATTTCTTTTCCTGCAAATGTTGTTCTTCTCCCCCTTGTCAAAAGTATAGCTCGGAGTAAAACATAGCGAACACCAGAAGATGCACAGGTTTTTTTTTTTCTGCAACTTTTCTTTGTTTCGTTCCGGAGTTTTTTGCAACTATGGGGTATCAGGATCATGTACTATCAGCTTCACAAGTTCACTTTTGCCATATTTGTTTGTCTGCAGACTCACCAGTTCTTGAATTATGCTTGGAAACAAGGAAGTGACATCGTCATGCCCTCTTGAAGGCAAAAACTGTGGGGATTGCAACCTCCTTGGTTAGGGTGTTGGCGCTACTTGTGACTGTAGGACACAAGTTGAGACCCTTAAAAGAGACCAGTAAAGCAGCTTGTCTACGAGCAAGTAGTCCTTCCACGCGATCAAATATGCCATGGCTGACAAGTTGAAGTAGATTTACGACAAGGTTATTATCAAAATATGAAAGAGATGAAAAGAGAGGAGTTTGGAGGTAAAGTGCGCGCCCAGTACAGTGGGTGTTGCGAGTTAATATAACGAAGGCACTTGTAAATTCGAAGGTCATCCAAAAGGGCATCCTTGACAGGCTGGTAGACGAAATTAAGGGCTCCAAATAACCTCTTGAGGAGTAGAAATGTTGAAACTTGAAGGGAGAGGGAAATTTAGTGGGAGGCCAACAAGGTACCATGCGACATATTTGGTGACTTAGACGGATAGGCGTATCTTGGAAAGTTGGTCGGACAAACGATGAAAGGTATTAACAACCTAGTATAGCAAGCCAATGATCTGTGTTATCACCAATAGAAGGGAACAAAAACTTGGCAAAGCAGTAGGTGGTGCTTGTAAAGCACGTTGGTCGGCTACAACAAACAAAACTATACCTAAAGGGTCACCTTCACAAGTACCACTTTCACAAGTACCGGTGATCGATTTGAAAGTGGCCATCCCCCAAAGGGCCAGTGTTTGGATAAAGTGGGAAGCTGGATTTATATTAAAAACCACGAACAAAAGGGTTTCGAGCCCATGGCTCTGATGCCTCATGCCATAAATTAATATAATTATTTGCCGACACATAACGCTCCGCGTGAAGTAATCGCATACGTCAAAACTAAAGAGATCATCTTTATGATAAAATTTATGGTAAACTAGGTGAAATACCTGGTTTACAAGTTGTTCCAATTTTGACAATAACGTAATTTTGCCAATAACAAATTAGGTTTTTGACGATGCATTTTTTTTGTGCAATTAAGTGCGCAGTCAAATTTGGACGGATCAATATTCTGTGGAATCTATATGATTGATTGAATTCGAGATGATTGGTGACTAAATACATTTCAAGCTAGTGCAAGTGTACTCTCGGAAGGAAAGAATTAGAGTCATTTTTTTCTTACATATTTGAATATTATTATGGTGTTCAGACTGTGACTTGGATCGCAATTGCAATTGTCCTGCTTTAATTTTTGGCCTTTTGTCCTGCTTTAATTTTCCACTCCCTGTACTTAAAACATTAACAAATATTAAAGTGAACCCCATTCCATGCCTGTGTCATAAGCCAATTGATTTCTTGATGGGAAATTTAGATATAGTGAAATGATGAGAATGTCGATGCTGTCGGCGGATTATTTGCAATTTTATGGTTAAAGAAGATACATTCCCTTCATAAGTGTTCTTTTCCCACATTACGTCAGTCCAGAAAAGAATCACTTTATTTTTTACTTTAATGTGTCCGGGTAACTTTTTCCCACTTGCTCAAAACCTATATTCCAAACTAACCTGTACTTGTATACCACCAAAGCACATCCGGATGACCTCCTGTTACAAATTCAAACTCCTGCTGATTCGTCAACTTCAGATACACAGCCTCAGTTACTCCTGTAGTTACTCTTAAACTGTATTACTGCAAACTATGACACCGGAAAAGTACAATCGAAATTGAAAATTGAACCAGTTTGTACCAATGTACGGGAAAATTTGAATTTCGGGTCAACACGACCGCCAAAAGATGGTTGAATTTGTCGTTTAATTAGACGGCCGGTAAAATTGCTGAGATTTTGAATTTTTGGAGCCTCTTTCCCTGCAAAACACTTTCCACTCTTTGTCTTCACACTCTTTCTTATCTCCCCTCTCTCCCATTTCCCCTCAGGCAATTCGATGGCCAGGCCGTCCTTGCGCCTCCTCCGGCCGTTCTCTCGCTCTCTCGCTTCTCTCCTCGCTTTGCTCTCTCCGTCCAGCCGGCCGCCAGCTCTCCCTCCACACGTGCCACAAGCCAAGCCAGCCGCACCCCCCCACCACTCCTCCTGGCAGCAGTTCGCCCGCCTGCACTGTCGCCCTCGCCGCCCACCCAAGGCCCGATGCGAGGCCGAAGACCAGCCCGGGGCGGGGGGCGGGGAAGGGCACGCCGCAAAACCAGGAGGGGATGCTGGGAACTTACAAGCTGACGTGGCAAAGGTTAGCCGTGGATTGGCAGTTTCAGAAGCTGACGTGGCAGATGTCACTCAGATTCTGTTGAGCCTGGGGTGCTCCAAGCCGCAGTTGGAGCGACTTCTAAAGAGACATTCTGTCGGCCTTGTAAAAAATAAACAGCATATTCTTCGGAAGGCGGCCATTTTCAGGCAGTATGGAGTCGACTCACAGCAATTCTTCATTGCTTTGCAGAAAGATTATAATAAGCAGCAGCAAGTTCTTTCTGGTACGGATGAGCAACATGAATCCGTACTTAACTATCTCCAAGGCACGCGGAAAGTGCAAAATTTGGGAATATTGATTTCTAGGCACCCAATGATCATTACATCTCTACCTGCCACTCTTGAATCCACATTTGCAGCTGTGGGCGAGTCTAGATGTGCCCATCACTGCTGCTATGATGGAGAAGTATCCAGTTATATTTGCAACTAGTGTTAAAACTTTGAAAGAAGGGATAGAGGGAATCAAAGCCATTTTCCCGGATCCACTCGGTGTAACTATTCTTTTAAAATATCCTGTCCTTGGTTGTAAAGACTCCCGAGTCTTGCAACAAAGGGCCAAAGGGCTACAAGACTTGTTTGGCGATGACTTTGCGAAACGGCTTTTGGTGAAGCAACCATCCATTCTCATAACTCCAACTTCCACAATGGAACACACGTACAAACAGCTTCAACATTATTTCGGAGAAGAGAAAGTTCTGAAAATGATTCGATTTTCCCCAATACTCTTAGGCCGCTCGTGGGATACCCTCGGCCCAAAATTGGAGTTTTTGATGAAAGAAATGGGACGCAGCACAGGCGATGTGGCTGCATGCCCAACGGTTCTTACATACTCTCTCGAAAAGCGATTGAAGCCACGTTATGATGCCCTGATGAAGGCAAAAATAGAGAGTAATGACTATTCTTTACAAACCATCTTCAATCCATCTAATGAGGCATTTGAAATAAGATTCGGCGTTTCTTTAATGTGTTGAAAAGTGTGAGTGCAAATACTCTCGTACTCTCTCATTATATTTTAACCATCCTTGGGAAAGGTGTTTGCTTGTCTTCATGTTTTCCATTGGTAGTCATTCTACTTTTTGCTGCTTGGGTGAGATTTATGAAAAATGAAAGCCGATCACGGTTGTCAGTTTCAATTGTGGAATCATTGTTCCTGGTTCTTTTATATGCCCTCGTCATCTCATGTACCAACATTGAAGAGTGAACTTACACTGGAAAATTTGTATTTGTACTTTTATAGGTGAAGTCGAAGAGTGTCTGAAGGGAGGATGAAAGCAAACGTCGTCGTGTTGTTGTGTGTTGAGGCGCTCTTCTTCCATTACAAGTTAGCACCACTGAAATTTGCTTTTTACCTCGCTTTTTATAGAGGTGAGGTATACCTAGGTTGCCAAATTTCTGCGGATAGTGTGTTAGTAAATGTGTGATTATTAGTGGGATGCTATCGTGGAGATTGATAAAGGTGGTTGACAAGAGAGGATCCATTTATTTCCCGTGGTATAGTTCTCCTTGTCGTGAAACTTATTGCCCCTAGAAACACCAATTTCTTGTTGCTTTTGGATGATTGATTCAAATTCATGTGACATTGTTTACTAGGCTTTTAGTCATACATTAGGTTTGGAATAGAATTGGATTAGACTTTTAGGAGTTTGTTTAGTTGGTACAAAAAAGAGTTGAATGCCAATTGTTACGTTAAAACTTTTGAGCTTTTGTAAGCTCTCCTCATATCAACGATGAAATAGTGAACTTGCTATGAGATTTGTTGTTCTCTGCAGAGACGAGGATGAAGGGAATGTGGAGGAAGGCATAAAACAAATGTGATTCTCTTTGATTGTCACAAGTTCATACCTTTTGAGTCTTCTCCCGTTTTTGGAATCCGGGAGCACTTGAGGAAGGGAAGACTTGAGGAAAACACATTCCCGTAAATTTGAAGATAGCCTTCCAGTAAGTGGGATGTATGTATGGGATGGTATTGTGTAGATTTTGAAAAGGAAGCAGTTACGAATGATGATGTTTTTACTTTGGGATAAGCTTTTTTAACGTTTTTGCTATTCAACACAACCTACTTTGAAGTATAGCCGTCAACTTTTTTTGTTGTTGTTTGCAGAGACAGTAAACGTTTTGTGACATTGTTCTCATGAGTTTTCTCTCTCTCTCTCTCTCTCCCCTTCTCTCTCTCTCTCCCTCTCTCTTTCTCTCTCTCCCCCCCCTCTCTCTCTCTCTCTCTCTCGCCTCTCTGTCTCTCGCTGTCTCTCTCTTTCTCTGATGGATTTCCTTCCAAGGGAGAAGGTGGGAGAGTGGGAGAGAAAGAGACTACGTTCTATTTCCAATATCTTGAATTAGAGTTCTATTGGAGTAAGGGATTGGAAGTATTTTGGAGGGTAAAAGAGAGAGCTAATTGGTTGTTTCTGTTAATTGGACAAAAATAAATTGTCGATTTGAGTCTTAGTACCCCATGTTTTTTGTCTTTTCTGAACCTGGGGATGGAAGATGAATGCTAACAATGGCGATACTTGGTTGGTTTTTTATACAAAAACTTACTGATGTTGTTTGGTTGTATAGTAAGTGTTCCCTATCAATTTTATGGTTTGGTTTTTTTTTTGGGAAAATCTCAGTAATAAATATTCGGTTTGTTTTTTTAGGGAAAAACAAATAGCATTTTTGTGGTATTTTTCCATTAGCCTCAAATGGTTTGAAGTTTTCTGATTTGGCCATTTTCTCTTACTTCATTTTTACTTCGTATTTTCTTTTTCAGGTGGGTATTCTGAAAATGGACATAGAATGTGGTGAATTTGGAGGTATTGCTGGATGGAAAGATGCTCAAAGTCCACCCAAAGTCTGTCAGGTATAGCGCTTTTTTTTCCTCCTTTTTTATTTCCCCTTCTTACTCTTGTATTCTTGTATTCTTGTATTCTTATGGTTCTATAGTCTTACTTTCTTATAGTCGTATATTCGTATATTTCAATATTCTTAGATTCTAATATTGTTCTTTACTTAAATTTTTATATTTGTATATGTATTCTTTTTCAATTCTTTTTCTTTCTGGTACACGTGAGAGGAATAAGCAAAATATAAAACAAATCATTGAATGAATTATTACCTTATACATTGACTTATTTACTGTGTAGAGTTTTTGAAACAGAAATTTGAATTATGGTTTCTATGTGACAACAGCTTCCCGTTTGTACGTTTTTACGGAAGTCCTGATTCTAGAAGTGAGAATAAGCTCAGAATTTATAAGCTTTTAGGGAGTATACACCATGTGATTACATTTTGATGTAGCATATTTTCCGACCTTCCATTCTTAGATAGTTAGGTCTCTTTTTATGTACCATTTTACATACCTTTTTATGTATCCTTTTCCCTGTCTTTTTATATAGATTCACGGGAAACGGGAAATTCACGGGAGACTTTCTGAAAAAAGAGAAGAACTTCGTTCTTCTTCAATTTGGGTGATGGAAAGTCTCGAATCTGTACTTGCAGCTTGCGATTTTCGACGGATTCAATTCGGATGATTGTTTGTTTCTCTCTCCTTCAACATGTATCAGTCACAAATTGACGTAATGTAATTCTTTTTTCAGGGTCTTATCTCATTAAGAAACATAAGGATGCTTTTGTCCCTTGGGTATCTCTTATGACATTTGTCGCAGGTCGAAAGAGGAAAAAACGGGGAAAAAGGCCTTTTCTTTCTCTTTTCACCAAACTTGAAGGCTATGTCCTATATAATAATTTGGCGTTTTCCCAATTCGGAAGGTTCCATTGGGAGCCTCTTACCTTTTTGTGTATCAGTTAGGTTTTTACTTTAGTTCAACATTTTGTCTCTTAACTAGATTTCTTAGTTGTAGAACAGATGTAGATCCTTTTCAGTAATGTCCCTTGGTTTATATGTATAGCCTGTGTGTATAGCCTGTGGTAGACCGAGACTCCATGTGTCTCCATCTGTCTTCATTGACATGTACTTTTGTGTGCAATATGAGGCACTTGTTATTTGGCCTAACAAATGCATGTTTTTGAGATGACGTCCTATGCTGCCCATCACTATTAGTGTGAAGGAATTCCTGGTATTACCGAAAAATTAGTGTTAATGATACTAATGAAGGACAAAGAGAAATGGTGGCTTCTAAGCATACTCTATGTAAAGTCTTATCAACACTGTTTTATGAATTAGTGTTATTAAGGCTGACTGCGATCGGTTGCGAATTCTGCCCATCGCATTTAGAGTTATGGAATCATCACCGTTGAAAATGTATCGGTTTTCACTACGCTAATATATGTTTTGCTACGTGGCTCATTATGAGGCACTTATTAAAGTAGTTTTATTAACACTAACTTATGAATGTGTTAAGAAAAGGCCCACTCTAATTAAAGTGATTGACACTTTAGTGAAGGGCAGTACTTGCCACAACTGATGTGGCCATCACTTAAATGCAGGTGGAAGAGGTCTTGTTACCCTATTTCTTCCGTCCTTACTTGAAGTACTGTACCTCTGTACTTTTCACATACTGTATTGTTTATCTCTGTTTTTGAATAAAATATCGAAGTTTTCATCGAAACTTTACTGACTTCGATGCGACTCCGGAACCATATTGTATTTTTCTCATAAATACAATGCGATGTAGTTTTACTAAAAAAAATGTAAAGAATTCATGAAAGGTAGTGAGGTAGCTGTATGAACAACAGTCAAGAGGGTCAAGTCAGAGGGTAATTTGTTGCCCTTTGGTAATAGTAACTGTAAACAGTTTTATGGAAAAGGTGTAAGTAAACCATTTTTTTGTGCATGGTAACGGAAAACGAAAAAGTCTTATTTGTGTGGGAAAGTTATTCAGTAGAGAATGATGCGACTTTCATCACTACTAGGTATATGTCAGTTACAAAAAAAGGAACAGTAAACTGAAAGCGGTTGAGCAACTACAGTTTTTGAATTTTCTTTTCAATAGGATGAAATCAGGGATTGATCGACCTCTGTGTTTTTCAATTTCTACATGTAGGTCAAGATAGAGCGTTAGGCACTGAGTATTATACCTCTCCTTTGTACCTGTTTGACTGTAAAAGGATGGATAAAGTACTTCCCACGAGCGAGAGAACCAAGGGTGATGCGGAGGCATTCAAAAAGAACAAAAAAAGCATGAAGGGAAGTGGGAAGTTGAGGTAAAAGGCTTTACTCGTACTCCCCCTCCCACCTCGACATTTCTCTCCTCTCTCTCGGCTTTTGACGATCGCCTCATGGACGTCCTCCACTCTCTGTTAGGTCGTAGGGCATTTGATCGCGAGTCTGGGCCATCGGCCCGCATTCAGGCATCCCTCCCAGTCTCTGCTGGGGGGTTGGGTCTATTATCGACCGCTCGTGTTGCTCCAGCTGCCTATTTGGGAAGTTGGTGTCTTATTGCCTCTACTCTTGTTTCCCGTTTCTTGGCTGGGGACACCCCCGTTCTAGCTACTGTTATCCCCCGGGTTTCAGACGGTGTGTTCGCCTTCCAGCGATCTCTATTGGACGCGTCACGTTCTCTTCCTCCCCATTCCCTTGTGGATGTGCCGATTTTCTCGACCCTTGTTACAAAATCTGTTGAGCGTGTCCAGGAATCGATTTCCGACCGGGTTGTCGCCACCATTAAATCCAAGCTTCTCACGGCGCTTCCCTCCGATTCTTCTCGTGCCCGTCTTCTCTCTTGTGGTGGACTTGGTTCTGGGTCTTGGCTTTTTGCCACACCTAGTTTGTCCACTCTCCGATTCTCACCAGCTCAGTTCACCACTGCCCTTCGGTTTCGCCTCGGCCTCCCCCATCCTCTTTTACTTGGCTCTCTTGTTTGTGCATGTGGTCGTGTCTTGGGGCCCGATGGTGTCCATTTGCTTCGTTGCTCCCATGGGGGAGATTTGATCCAGGCGCACGACACTATTCGAGACACCGTTGCCACTATTGCTTCAGAAGGGGGCTTTTCTGTGCGTCGAGAGGTTTCTCATATTATTCCCTCGCGTCGGATCGATGTTGTTTTTCTTGATGGTGCCCGTCGCATTTTCGGTGAAATTGTTCTGGCGAACCCTACTTCATCTACAGTTGTTGGTCAGGCGGCTCGACATCTTGGGGTGGCAGCTCGTGATGCTGCTAAGGCGAAAGAGCGTGATTATGCCCACCGGGACCCTATGGATGACTTTATCCCGATGGCGGTCGAGATCTTTGGTTGTTTGGGTGTTGCACTGGACGAGTTTCTCCGTACTTGTGCTCGACGTGCTTTCGAGCGTCGAGGACCTGGGAGCCCTCCTCCTTCGGTCCTTACTTCTTTTTACCGTCAACGCTTATCTGTGGCTCTACAACGAGTGCAGGCTTCTATTCTCCTCCGATCGACTGTTGCGGTTATGGATCGTCGCCGTGCTCCGGAACTCCCTCAACGTGCTCCCCCGGGCTGGGGGGACTTACGGAGTTGTTTTTCGTAGATATTTAATTGAGTTAGGGTTGGGGTTGGGGTTGGGGTTTGTATTTTGTTTTTGTGAGTTGCCGTGCTTTTCATTTTGAGTTAGGGTGCTTTTATTTTCCTTGTTGTTGCTTCCTTTTTTTAGGGTGTGTTCTTGTCGCTCTTTTTGTTTTTTATTGTTGTTTTTCAGTGTTGGTCATGCCACCCCTTTTGTACCCCCAGACTCAGATGGTTTACCATCGTGCTTTTTAATTTATCCTGCAATGAATCTTTTTTGACTTGGACGCCTATGTCGGTCGAGACTATTTTTTCCTAGTATTCCATAAGGTTGTCCGAGTAAAATAGAGTGTTCAATATAAATTCAAGTAACGGTACACCGTGGATCTAGTTGCATAGCGTATCGGACCGAAGTTTGATGCGCCGATAATTTATGCCAATCGATGTATACGACATTGATGATTTTAAAAGAATGGCTGAAACGTCGATGTGAAACTTACCATGTTTTGATCCCGATCGAGGATCGACATGACAATGTCAAATTGCGGCCGATGCTGTAAATTCGATTTTGTTTGTCGACGTTACATCAGCAGCAGAGGTCGCAAAAGTCAAAATTTTACATAACCGAAACCGACCGTTTTTTTTTTTTTCAAAATTTGAGTAACCGACGCTCGACCGGGTTGAGTCACGCTCCAAAATTGTTAACCGTTAACCGACCGGCGTTTACGAAAATAAAAGTTAACCGAAACTCGATTTCTCGCGACTAACCGTGCCCGCGCGTAACCGAAAAAAGTACAAAATTACAACGCTCATTGTTATTAGCGTTAATGTACTTTGCAATAAGGTACGACATATGAATAAGCCAATAATTACGATTTGTCGCGTTCCCCAAGATTTGCGAAATGAAGTGTTACTACCGTGTCAGATTTGCGACGCTAATCATGATGTCACGTACTTCCACGATACCAAAAAGTTCAAAGTACAATAATGTTGGATTGTATGGACAGTACAAAATTTTCATTTTTTTTGGTTTTTTGGTTAACCGACCGTAACCGACTTTTATTTTTTTTATGGTGAATTAAACGACGTAATACGACATTGATGATTTTAAAAGTATGGCCGAAACGTCGATGTGAAACTTACCATGTTTTGATCCCGATCGAGGATCGACATGACGATGTGAAATTGCTGCCGATGCTGTAAATTCGATTTTGTTTGTCGACGTTACATCAGCAGTAGACCAGTTTTGATGACGTCTCGGTTGACGCCATATGCCGCGAGGTTCAAAAAAGAGTACATTGCCACGTGGCTCTCAGTGTTAACCACTCAGGTTCACATGAGTGTTGCTACAGTACTAGCTTAAATTACGGTGAAACTGTCTCACTGGCAAACCACTGCTAATTCTACAGAAGCATTTGAATTCCTGTCCGACGCGCCTTTCAAAAGATGGTTTGAATTTGCCGTTTGAGTAGACGGCCGGCAAAATTGTTTAAATTTTAAATTTAACACTTTTAAGACGGCTCTTTTCTCGAGGACTCTTCCGTCTTCATCTCTTCCCTCTCTCATTTCCTCGCTACAAGTCTTCTCGCCTCTCATTTCCCCTTGGCAATTCCATGGCCTGGGGGTCCCGGCGCCTCCTCCGTCCGTTCTCTCGCTCTCTCTCTTCTCTCCTCGCTTTGCTCTCTCCGTCCAGCCGGCCGCCAGCTCTCCCTCCACACGTGCCACAAGCCAAGCCAGCCGCACCCCCCCACCACTCCTCCTGGCAGCAGTTCGCCCGCCTGCACTGTCGCCCTCGCCGCCCACCCAAGGCCCGATGCGAGGCCGAAGACCAGCCCGGGGCAGGGGGCGGGGAAGGGCACGCCGCAAAACCAGGAGGGGATGCTGGGAACTTACAAGCTGACGTGGCAAAGGTTAGCCGTGGATTGGCAGTTTCAGAAGCTGACGTGGCAGATGTCACTCAGATTCTGCTCAGTCTGGGATGCTCTAAGCCGCAGTTGGAGCGACTTCTAAAGAAGCATTCTGTCGGCCTTGTAAAAAACAAACAGCATATTCTTAGGAAGGCAGCCATTTTCCGTAGGTATGGAATTGACTCACAGCAATTCTTCAAAGCTTTGCAGAGTGATTCTAATAAGCGGCAGCAAATCCTTTCTGGTACAGATGAGCAACATGAATCCGTACTCGACTATCTCCAAGACACTTTGGAGGTGCAAAATTTAGGAAAATTAGTTTCTGCTTGGCCAATGGTTCTAAACCTTTCTCCTGCCACTCTTGAATCCAAATTGCAGCTGTGGGCGAGTCTAGATGTGCCCATCACTGCTTGTATGTTGGAGAAGTACCCAAACATATTATCATCTAGTGATAAAACCGTTAAAGAAGGGATAGAGGCAGTGAAATCCATTTTCCCAGATCCCCATGGTGTAACTATTCTTCTAAAATTTCCCATTCTTGGTTGTAGAACCCCCGGAGCCTTACAGCAAAGGGCCAAAGGGCTACAAGAGTTGTTTGGCAATGACATTGCAAAACGGCTTTTGGTGAAACACCCGTCCATTCTCGTGGCCCCAACTTCCACAATGCAACAGACGTACAAACAGCTTCAGCAACATTTTGGAGAAGAGAAAGGCCTAAAAATGATTCAACTTTCTCCCACACTTTTAGGCTCCTCCTGCGAGACCTTCGACCCTAAATTGGAGTTTTTGGTGAAGGAAATGGGACGCAGCATAGAGGATGTGGCTGCATACCCAACGGTTCTTACATTGTCTCTTGAAAAGCGATTGAGGCCACGTTATGATGCCCTGGTGAAGGCCAAAATAGAGAGTGGTGACTATTCGTTAAGCATCATATTCAATCCTTCAAATGAGGCATTTGAAAAACGATTCAACGTTTTGTTAATGTGACATAAAGTGTGAGCTCAAAAATTCCTGCATTGTCTCATTGTGTTTTTAGCCTCCATGGTAATGGTGTTTGCTTGTTCTCATTATTTCCATTGGTACTCATTCTGCCTTTTGCCGGTTGGGGAGCCTATAAAACACGAAGGCCGATTACTGTTGTCAGCGTTTGAATCAATTATGAAATCATCGTTTTTGGTTCTTTTGTACGCTCTCCTTTTATCAAGGATGGAACAGTGAACTTGCTATGAGATATATGTTACTCTGCAGAGAGGATGATAAAGGGAATCTGAAGGGATTCATAAAACGACTGTGATTCTCTTTGATTGTCACAGGTTATAACTTTTTGAATTCGCTCGATCCTTCTGTCGTTGCTCTATGCCGAGAAGGCTTGAGACAGGGAAGACTTGAGGAAGGGAAAGCTTGAGGAAACTACATTGTCAGAAATTTAAGATAAAGTTTCGAGTAAGTGTGTGATTGTAAGTGGGGTGGTATTGTGTGAATTTTGAGAAGGGTGCAGTGACGAATGCTGTTTTTGCTTTGGGATATTATTTTTTGACGTTTTTGTCATTCAACACAACTGACTGGAAATACAGCCGCCAACTCTTTTTTTGTTTGCAGAGATTGTTGGAGTTTTGTGGCATTGTTTGCATGGGCCCTCTCAAATCAGGGCTGAAAAATGAATAAAGTAGATGCAGAGAAGTTTGTTTGGCTTTTTCAAATGAGTTAGGTGTTTGGTGTGAGATGATGAAGCTGCTGATGTGCAGAACTTGCCCTTATCCTACATTTGAAATAACAACTTTGGGTGAAACAGTCTTGTCAATCGCAAATGCACCGGTTTTAGAGTATACCATTTATAAGCATATTTTTTTAACTAGTAGGATGAACTAGTTGTTAACTTGCCACGCTTCTTTGCTGTATATTGGTTTCTTGTTTTAAGGTACTGGTGTTCATGTTGTACAACTCACACAATTTCACTTTTGTTCTTGTTTTTTGACAGTTTATGATGGGTTTGTTGACGTCGTTTTGGAATTCTTGAATATGAATTGTCGGATTTGTCCTCTGTAGCCAATGAAATTGCAGGCCCAGCCTTCGTCAGACAAATATGTGAGTTTTTGTTTTCTTGTTTCGATTAAAATTCATGACTTAATTGGCTCGTTTGTATTTCAATTCAGGCTGGTGACCGGCGTGAAATAGTGTTCCTGTTTTTATAGACTGAATCTTCTCTCTTCCTGGGCTCTGTTCCATGCTGGACTATTTTCTTCCCTTATACCCTAGTTTAAGAGATCTTGAGTTTGCCTCAGCATCATAGTTGTTCAAATCGCGCGATTTTTTCCTTTTTTCCGATTAAAACGTATAATTCGTGACTTTTGAATAAATCGGAAAAAAACGCGATGTACTTTCTGTCCGGAAAACTGAAAGGCTAATTTACGGAAACTGTACGGCATTTTACGATTGCTGTACGGTTTTGTACGGTAAATGTACGGAATTTGGCGAAAAGATACGTTGCACTTCGTCGTACTTTCTGTCCGGTAAACTGAACATAAATTTTACGGAAATGTACGGAATTTTTCCAAAAATGTACGGACTAAGTCGAAAAGATACGTAAAATGTACGAAAAATGTACAAACTGCAGTATATGTGAAATTTATTTTTGTTTACATGTACGGAATAGTACGGATGAAAATTCATTAACGATTTTTACGATTTTTTCAAAAGGTTCAATGCGATTGTTACGTATAATTCGTCGCGATTAAATCGTTCGCACTAAACGCCGTGAACAACTATGCTCAGCATTCATTGAAATTTCAGTATAAAGTAAGTTCGCATATTTGCATAGGCCGAGCAAAATTGAATTTATTTCATTACAATTTTAGAAGTTAATCCTTCCCTGCCTAGGCTGTGTGAAAATAGAGCGACTTCTCCTTTGGTTGAGGTAGAAAAAGTTGCTCTCCCCATTTTATATGCACATGTTATTTCTTAAAGGTACCTATCAGGTACAGGTTAGGACAAACGCTAATCAACGTTGAGGTTCTCTGGTTTGGAAAAGAATACAGGAAATATTTAGAATTGTCGGTCTACTTTGTATTAAGAAATGAAGAGTTAGATTTGTTTTGAAATGAACTTCTTCTTTGACATATACATGTTTTTGATGGAAATCCCGAGTCCACTTATTTCTTTTAGGAATACGACTTCCTTCTTGTGATGTTTTTCTGGTTGTTGTTGGTTGGTTTTTCTGTTTCACAGCTAAACGACAAACTGTTGTATCGGGGATGAATGGACGAATTAAAGGCGAGCATTTGTGAACAAATTTCTCATTCATTGCGGGGAGTTTGCGAGGTTTAAAGACTCGTGACAAAGACTCGTGGCAAATAAGTGTGTCGAAAAGTGCCTGATTTTATCCTTGGTACAATTCATTTCCTCTGTCATATTTTCTGCTTTGTGACATTTTTCTGCTCTGTCATTTTTGCCTCTCCGATGTATGGCAATTTGATCCCTGTTTGGTTGTTTGAGTATAATATAATGTTATATTTTTTCAGGATTGTTACAATGTGATATTGTTTCTGGCAAGATTACCAGCTTTGACTTATGAACCGATTTAGATTCTTACCAAAATTCGTTGACCTGCAGTTTATTAGTATTTGGCGGCTTGTTCTGTCTATTTTTCAATCTTAAACATACCTTGTACTCAATGTTGATAAAGATTTTTATACAGTTTTTGGTAGTGTGGGAGGATTTACCGAGTGTATATGTAATAAAACTGAACTCTTTCTCTTCTTTAGGAGGATCATAGGGAGTCGGCAAATTTTCCCAAAAATTAGAAACGGGGGTAGTTGAAGAGGAGGGAGTGAAAGGGGACTTCTTTTTGTTCCTTCCCCCCATGCGCCAACACTAGACAAGGAGATAAAACAATGGAGCTCTACCCGCTCCCATACCAAGTGAAATGATCGATAATAAACTCTGAGCTCGCATACAAACAATTATAGCAGCAGAAGCATTCAGAATATAAAACATTATCAACATTGAAGAGACATTTTGGAAATTTCTCATATTAATAAAAATCCGAAATTACAAATTTTGCTCTTCTATCTCCTTGTCTTTTTTCTTTCTTGTGTTCCTTGCTTAATTAATTGATTAATACACATTCATGGTGTCCCTTAAATACAATACCTGCCATGGCATGACACGTGTGAGCGTGCGCCGCCAAGAAGCCTCTAGAAATCTGCCACCTGTCCGCGGATTAGACTAAAATACTCTAAATTTCACTAAGGACTAAAACATTGCAAAACGACAAGCTAAGACGAAAGTACTAGACAAAACTAGATGTACTAGACAAAACTAGAAGTACTATCGTACTAAATTAGGCGTATGACAATTCTAGACGCGAAACGAAACGACAAATATATTTCTAGAAACGTACAGAACCTTATCGAAACGTACGTTATAGTACTTTCGACGCATTCTAGAAAGTACAGTTTTTCTTTCGCGAAATCGAACCGATTTCGCGCGCGTACGATTCTTTCAATGAATCGTAACACTTTCAATCTCCCTCGAGTGAGGATTTTTATCAAATTGTGAGTCGTGACTATTTCTTATTTATTTTTCTATGTGGCAACTTTAGGGTTTTACTCTCGGGGACATAGTTCTTCTCAAGGATAAAGTGCAAAGCATAAATACAGTTGAAATATCTAGTTTAAAATATCTAGTTTATCAGCATTTCCTAGTCAATTTAAACAGAAATTAAATAGGTTTTGGTCGATTCATTTTTTTTTGTGCAATTTAGCCCGCTATCAAATTTGGACGGATCAATATTTGTGGAAGATTCTGTGATTTATTGAATTCAAGATGATTGGTAACTAAAAATCTTTCAAGCTCATTGTACTCAAATTGAATTTACAGGCGACACATGATTGTCATTAAGGCTATTTTTTTTTAAGTTGTGAGAGGTTTTGGGGCTGCTCACATGGCAGCATCAATAGCTATAAAAGCCCTTAATTTGTATTGTAGCTTAATGGTGTATTCACAAAGATTGATTTGTGTAAGTGCCAAATTACGAGTCATATGTTGTGCTTATTGTTGTGGGGAATAATTCATGTATGGTAGCTAACAAGTGTACGAACCTCTTTTTAAAACATTGCATGGAAATGCAAAAATGTAATTTTTCCGACATCTAGAGAATGGTTAGTTTGAGAACTCAATGCAGTTTTTTTATACATCCATGTAGCGTAATTACATGGAGGAAACTTATCTTAATGTTAAGGATGGATGGTGCAGTTTTCGTTGAACAGTATGGAATATAACTCAATAATTGTATGAATTGTGCGATTTACTCCCAAAATGAGGGTTAAACTTACAAATGTAATAACTTGTCTACGTTAGTCGATTTTGTTACGGTTAGCATAGCTTGTCTTTGTTGCAACTGCACAAAAGACTTATTCCAGAAGGTGCGATGGTGTTTCACCACATGGGAACCAAAAGTGAAACTGGAAAGCTGAACGTGGAGGGAAACAACTTAACAAAAGAAACAACCACATTGGAAAAGGGCAAGACAACCAAAAACCGGAAATGAAAAAGCAGTATGAGAATCAACAACACGACAGTGAACCAGAACTAACACTACACCGCGAATCGTAATTAGAGTAAATAACGCTAATTCGGTCGCCCTAAATTTCGACTCTATCACGTTAAATAGAGTAAATGATTCTAAAATTTTTATTATACTATTTAAGGTAAGGTTTAATTAGCATTTTTAATTTTAATATAGGTTCGTTTTAAATAATGTGGAGTACGGGCAATGTCCGACCGTGCAAAATTGTACATTTATAAGTAAAAAGGTATAAATAATGATTTAATACGGGTCGTTATCATGTAACTGCGTTTTAGCAAACTGCATAGTGCAAACGTCATAGTGACAATAAACTATACATTTTGTCAGATACTGTACAAATACCTTATTTATAGTAGAGATATTAGCGTGCCAAATTATAGTACTTACTTGAATTAGAGTAAAATTCCTTTTCGAAAAAGTTATATCACACAAATTAGAGTTCATAACTCTAAGTATTTTTTTCTTTTTCTTTACTCTAATTACGATTCGCGGTGTACCAAACCAAACTGCAAAAAAACCAATGTTTGATTAATTCAACCCCTATAAAAGTTCCCCAATCTCGGGGAAGCGCGTCGAAGGAGTTTCGAAACAAGCCGATGATCCACAACAATAGCCAATCGAATGAGAATAGAAGCTTGCACTTGTTGTAAAGCTACAAATAAAGGTTGACGATAAAAAGCGGTAAGGTCTGAAAAACAAGGGCACCCGAGGCCCCTTGTGTAAGTGTAATATAACATCTATTTGAAGGGAAAGAATAATATGTGAAACCTAAATAGCATATCCCTCCTCGAAAACTGTAGTCGCATTGGTGTGGTGAATAGTGTCGTACACCTGAATCAAGTCTCCCCCATAGGATCAACGAAAAAAATAGACACATTTCGGGGCAGGCGAACACAATCTGACCTACAACAGTAATGAAGTCTACGTGTTTATATATTTTTATTATAATTTTGTGAGTTGTTATGTGTAGTTTCATGTTATCCTAGCAAAATAAGTACGAAATAGGGATTCAACTTTTATTTTTTATTTTTGATTAACGAGAGGAGCTTTGCAAAGCCTTTGCAAGGTGGAAGGAAAAACAAACTCGAAAAATCTACACAATATGTGTAAATAATTATGAAATAAATGCCAAGACTGTTCCATATTTGCCACGATGATTTTTTTGTTTTAAACAGAAATAATTTCCCACAAAAACTCCGTTTGGTGCACCCTACTGTATTAAGTGTGTTTGTTTGTGTTGGGGGCAATTTGTTGGTATGTTGTTAGTAACCGGTAGTAAACAACCTTTCACCCATACGACAACAAATTAAATGACGAAGCATCTAATTACAAATATTAAAGACGAAATGAAGCATGTAATAACGATGGCTAATAATAGGTTCGCCACTATGTTTTGCCTCCGGATCCAAGATTTTATTCCCTCACTAAGAGACAACGCTGCTCCTCGTGACTAGGTCATGGGCTTCGATCGATGATTCTCCTCCTTCACTGCGAGACATCGCTTCTCCTCGTCACAATGTTACATCCTTAGATCTAAGATTGTACTCCCTCCGTGCAAGGTATCGCCTCCCAGATTGAGGAATCTACTCCATAACTACGAGACGACGCTTCTCCTCATGACTGTGCATCGCCCTCGAATAAAGGATTTTACTCCCTTACTACGAGAGATATATTCTCATGTAGTGAGATTACTCCCTTAGTGTAAGATATAGCTTCTCCTCGTCATTATGTTACACTTTGAGATCTAAGATTCTACTCCCTCATTGCACGACATCGCCTCTCAGATCAAGGATTCTACTAACAACGTTTCTCCTCGTGAATATGTGACACCCTCGAATCTAAGATTCTACTCGCTACGAGACATCGCTTCCCCTCGTCACTATCTTACAGCTTGAGATCTAAGATTCTACTCCCTGAGCGTGGGATATCGCCTCTCGGATCAAGGATTCTACTCCACTACGAGACAACTCTTCTTCGCATGATTATGTGACACCCTCGAATCTAAGATTCTACTTCCTCACTTCGAGACATCACTTCTCCTCAACACTAGGTCATGCCCTAAGATTTATGATTACTGTCTCACTATGAGACGTTGTTTCTCCAAGTCACTAGGTCATGCCCAAAGATCTATGATTTTGCTCCCTCATGGTTGTTCACACTTAAAACACTTCATTTCTTAGTTTCTGTCCAAGACCACAGAAGTCGCAGTTGCTGGATCCTAAATTCAATAAATTGCTTAAAAATGTAACCATCATATATTGTGGATGATTCATGGACTCATCGAATGGTGTCGCGATTAATCTTCTGCCAGAATAAAGTCATGACTTTATGTATCTTTGATTGCTTACTAACCGTGACGCTTAATAACGCACGCAATGCATTGGTATGCGCGAAAAAGTACGTGCCAATCCTACATGCCTACATGTTACAGGAATTACAGCATACCGTGTATCCAGTAGTGTTGGGTATCGAGGGCATGTTGCCAATATTCGATATATACCGAATTTCGGGTACCCGATATTCGATATATCACTTCGATATATCGAGAAGCTAAATATCGCGATATATACATTTTTTTTTCTCTAATTTTTTTTCAAACTCCTTCCCCGTTCCCCCCCCCCCCCCCCCCCCCCCCCCCCCCTCCCTCCCTCTTTGGCGCACACTCAGTGCGGGGGGGGGGGGGGGGGTATTTTCCGTATGATTTTTCGTACAAATTCCGTACTATTTTCCGAACTATATTTGTGCGGAAAACCACTTTTACCCAAATATTTCGCGATAATTTATGTTGGTCCCGGTACGATATATCGCGGACCTTGACCGATCGATTTTCGATATATCGAATATCGAGATTATCGCGATATGATTTCACCCGATACCCAATACTAGTATCCACTATTAGGATTAATAGTCTTTTTGCCACTCAAAACTTCTTTTCTCCGTACCCACCTGTCCGGTTTTCAATTGGAGACTGCCAATTAGAAGCTGAGAATCTTACCTTTCAATCGCAACCGTCGGATCCAAAATCCAATAAGTGTGTACGGAGAAAATATGTTTTAAGTGGCTAAAAAGCCATTAACACTAGTAGCGATACACGGTGTATAGTACAGTACATTACAGTACAGTACAGTATACCGCGAATCATTATTAGGGTAAATTACTCTAATTCGGTCGCTCGAAATTTCGACTCTATCACATCAAATAGAGTAAATGATTCTAATTTTTTCATTATACTATTTAAGGTAAGGTTTAATTAGCGTATTTAATTCTAATATATGTTCGTTTTAAATAGTGTGGAGTACAGACGACGTCCGACCGTGCAAAATTGTACTTTTGTAAGTAAAAAGGTACAAATAATGTTTTAATACAGGACATTATCATGAAACTGCGTTTTAACAAATCGCGTAGTGCAAACGTCATAGTGACAATAAACTGTAAGTTTTGTCAGATTCTGTATGGATACCTTATTTAAAGTAGATGATATTAGCTTGCCAAATTAGAGTACACCGCATAAATTAGAGTAAGGGCACTTTCCCTTGTAATTGAAACTTTAATCTTGTAACTTTGTTTCTAGCGAAGATTCTCTGTACATCTTTACGAGCATTCCGATGTAATCGCAAATAACTTGTTACTTCAAAAAGTGACAAGCGTAGACGTGTACGAAACATGTGACACATAAACGGTACACAAAATGTTGCGAAACTTCCACTCAATTTCGATTTCAGACGTCCACTCGCACGTTGAACAGTTTCCGTCACTTCGCTTTATCTGCACGCCACATTGTCGACGTGGAGGTATTGCAGATGTTTAGGGTTTGTGACATTGTGACGTCACGCGCGTCACGCTCAACTATGACTGCGCCCACGTCACAATTTCTAAAACTTTCCGCCATGATTTTCCGATTGTTGTTTTTTGTCTTTTCCTACTCTACTTGCCATCAAAATACGCTCAAAGATAGTCAAAAGAAATCGTTTTCATAGATCTTTCATTTGATACCTTTCTTGCCTTTTTTCATTGCAAGAATTGTGAGATATACACGTTAGTGGGAGAGGGAGAGAGAGAGGCGCTTTTATGGACTACGCTTTTGCGAAATGGCGTCCGTTGGTCGAGACCCCGCCATTGCCTCTCTGTACAGTAAAAGGTGCACGGAAAAAAGTACGTACAAGCTGTAAACGTGTAGTGGATTTTTTTTTGAGGAAAATTTTGTCAAAAACCTCCGACGCGTGCGAAATCATATGCAAATTCGCCCACGTCGTGGAACTTTATTTAAAATCACCTCGCGGGGTGATTTTTATTAAAGTTTGAAGATGATCTGAAAGTGGGTCGAAACTCGCTAGACGATAAACTGCGTCGCGATAGACGACAAACTGTGGTACATCTAAAGTTTTAATGGAACGCAACTTGTACGGTGGTAATTTGAATTTTTTGGTACGGCTGCAGATTTCTTCCTTTTTTTCCAAGTTATAAAGGAAAACGACAGAAAATAACTGTAACTTTAGCACATGGGAAAGTGCCCTAAATACCTTTTTGAAACAGTTATATCACATAAATTAGAGTAAATTACTCTAATTATTTTTTTCTCTTTTTTTACTCTATTTTTTTCATTACTCTAATTACGATGCGCGGTGTACTGTACTACTGTATAGTACACCGTGAATCGTTATTAGCCTCATGTACTCTATATCGGCACCCCAAAATTTTGACATTGATACCTTAAAAAGAATAAAGTACACTATTTAAAGACGTGGACCATAATCTGCCACGTCTCGTGGCACTAAATTAGAATGAATGACGCTAATATTTTCTTTACACTAATAATTTCTATACGCTAATAACGATTCAAGGTGTACTGTACTTCGATTCTTGGTTAAAGATGTTCGTTTTGGCCGTTTAATTCGACGGCTCGAACGAATGATTTCGGTACATTTTGAATTGTTGATCGTCTCTGCTGTCCTTTTTTCATTCACTTTCCCCCTTCTACTCCCATCTCGCTCATTCTCCTGCTGCATTACTCTCTCTCCTCTTCTCCTTTCCCATTTCCAATCCGATGGCCTGTGTGTCTGTGAGCCTCCTACATCCGTTCTCTCGCTCCCCCGCTTCTCTCCTCGCTTTGCTCTCTCCGTCCAGCCGGCCGCCAGCTCTCCCTCCACACGTGCCACAAGCCAAGCCAGCCGCACCCCCCCACCACTCCTCCTGGCAGCAGTTCGCCCGCCTGCACTGTCGCCCTCGCCGCCCACCCAAGGCCCGATGCGAGGCCGAAGACCAGCCCGGGGCGGGGGGCGGGGAAGGGCACGCCGCAAAACCAGGAGGGGATGCGGCAGAGGGACGAGACCACGTGGCAAGGGGGAGAGAGCACGAGGCAGGGCCAGAAGCTGACGTGGCAGATGTCACCAAGATTCTGCTCAGTCTGGGATGCTCCAAGCCGCAGCTTCAGCAACTTTTGAAGAAACGTTCTGTCGCCCTTGTGAAAAACAAACAGCATATTCTTCGGAAGGCGACCATTTTCAGTAGGTATGGAATTGACTCAGAACAGTTCCTCAAAATTTTGGAAAGAGAGTCTCGTCCAAATCGTAGTTTTCTTTCTGGTCAAGATGAGCAACATGAATCCGTACTCAACTATCTCCATGGCACTTTGAAAGTGCAAAATTTGGGAAAATTGGTTTCTAGGTATCCTACTCTTGTAAACTATCTTCCTGCCACTCTTGAGTCCAAATTGCAGCTGTGGGCGAGTCTAGATGTGCCCATCACTGCTGCTATGTTGGAGAAGTACCCAAACATATTATCAAATAGTGAAAAAACTTTGAGAGAAGGGATAGAAGGAGTCAAAGCCATTTTCCCCGATCCACTGGGTGTAACTATTCTTTCAAAATTTCCTGTCCTTGGTCGTCAAAACCCCCAAGCATTGCAAGAAAGGGCTAAAGGGCTACATGAGTTGTTTGGCAATGACATTGCAAAACGGCTTTTGTTGAAGCAACCGTCCATTCTCATGACTCCAACTTCCACAATGCAGCACACTTACAAACAGCTTGTACAACGCTTTGGAGAAGAGAAAGTCCTGAAAATGATTCTATATTCTCCCGGACTTTTAGGCTCCTGCTGGGATACATTCCATCCAAAATTGGAGTTTTTGGTGAAGGAAATGGGACGCAGCATAGAGGAGATGGCGGCATACCCATCGGTTCTTACCATGTCTCTTGAAAAGCGATTGAAGCCACGTTATGATGCCCTTATGAAAGCCAAGATCGAGAGTAATGACTATTCTTTACAAACCATCTTCAATCCAACAAACGAGGCATTTCAAAGAAGGTTTGATGTTTCGTTAATGTGACGTAACGTGTGAGTTCGAAAATTCCTGCATTCTTTCATTATGTTTTTAGCCTCCTTGGGAACGGTGTTTGTTTGTCTTCAAATTTCCAATGGTACTCATTCTACTTTTCACTACTTGGCGAGGCTATGTTGTCAAATCAGTTGTGGAATCATTGTTTTTGGTTCTTTTATATGCTCTCCTCGTCTCATGTAGCAACATTGAAAGAGTGAACTTACACTGGGAGATTTGTATTTGTACTTCTAGAGGTGAAGTTAAGAGGATCTGGAGGGAGGTTGAAAACAAACATTGCTGTGTCGTTGTGTGTTGATTTCTCTTCCACTATCACAAGTCAGTACCTCCTAAATTTGCTTGATTCCTCGCTTGTAATGGAGGTGAGGGACACCTAAATTGCCAAATATTTGAGAATAATTTGTTGTGATTGTTAGTGGGATGCTATAGTGGAGACTATTTAGAGGCGGTGGACGAGGAACGATGCATTTTTCACCTTTGGTACAGTCCCTGCCTTTAAATTAATTGCCCGTAGAAACACCAATTTCTTGTTGCTTTTGGATGAATGCTTAAAGTTTATGTGGCATTGGTTACTTGGCTTTTTGCCTTGCATTAGGTTTGGAATAAAATTGAATTAGACATTTAAGATTTTGTTTATTTTGTAGAGAGAAGAGCTGTATCAATTGTTATGTCAATAAGTTTTGATCCCGTTTCCTGCAAAGGTTGTCCTTTTCCTCCTTTCAAATTTATATCTTGAAGGAAAACATAGTCAACCACCGAAGATGCACAGGTTTTTCTTCATTAAGAGTAATAGTTAAAGAATTTAATGGATTAGTTCGTAGTCTTGCAACTTTTCTTTGTTGCCTAAGGGTTTGTTTTGCATATATGGGGTATTCAGGATCATGTTTTATCACCTTCACAAGTTTACTTTGGTTAAGTTTGTTTGAATGCATACACACCAGTTCTTGAATTATCTATTGAGACAATGAAGCGACATCGTCATGCTGTCGTGAAGGCAAAAATTGTGGAGAAATGCTTTTCCCTTTGTACAATCTTTAGTCCAACAAACAAGTGAAGACAAATTTGGAGTTTCTTTAGTGTGCTGGAAAATGTGTGTGCAAAATGGCGCTCATTCCTTCTTTCACGTGTCTAGCCTTGCTGTGACAGGTGATTGTTTGCTTTCATGTTTTCTATTGACATTCGTTTAAATGTTTGAATGTCGTCTCGTATTCCATTTGTAATTATTTCGCTTTTTGCCTTTGTGGTGAGGCTGTAACAATGTAGGCCGTGTTCTAGACGAGAGTGAATGTAGTAGTAGAGTGAATGCTGGATGTTGCACTATTGGCCCAGTGGTGAAGCTGTAACAATGTTGGCCATGTTAAGTGAATGCTGGTTGTTGCTGTCACTTGTGACTCAATTATGGAATCATCGTTTTTGTTTCTCTTGTATGCTCTCATCATATGAACGCGATATGTGCTTCTCTGCAGGGATGTGGATGAAGGGAATGTGAAGGGAGTCAAAAAACGAATGGGATTCCCTTTGGTTATCACAAGTTAATTCTTTTTGAATTCGCTCGAACCTTCTCTCGTTTCTGGAAGCCGGGAAGACTTGAGGAAACTACATTGCCAGAAATCTGAAGTTAAGCTTCCTGTAAGTGTGTTATTATAAGCGGGATGGTATTGTGTAGACTTTGAAAAGGGTGCAGTCTCAAATGGTGATGCTTTTGCTTTGGGAGAAGCTTTTTTTACATTTTTGTCATCCAACACAACCGATTGGAAATACAGTCATCTTGCAGATACAGTCAACGTTTTGTGACGATGCATGGGTTTTTTTCTCAAATTTGAGCGGAAAATGAACAGAGTAGAAACAGGGAAGTTTGTTTGGCTTTTACAAATGAGGTAGATATCTATTGTGAGATGAGTAAGCTGCTGATGTGTAGAGATTGCCCTGATCCCGCATTTAAAACAACTACTTTGGAAGCAGCAGACTCGTCAACCGCAAATGAAATGGTTTCACATTTTCCATTTTTAAATATCTTGTTTTTAGCGAATAGGATGAAATAGTTGGTAATTCTTGCAACGTTTCTTTGCTGTATACAGGTCTTTTCTTTTGATGTACTCATGATCATGTAGTACCATCCACTCGATTCACTTTTGTTCTTGTTTTTTGGCAGTTTATGACGGGGTATGTTGACGTGGTTTTGGAATTCTTCAATTTGATTTGTCAACTTTATCCTCTGCAGCCAACAAATATTCAGTCCAAGGTTGTGTCAGACAAAAATGTGAGTTTATATTTTTGTTTCGATTAAAGTTCATGACTTAATTGGCTCATTCGTATTTTAGTTCAGGGCGGTGACTGGCCTGAAACAAGTTTTCCGTCTTTATAGACTTGAGTCTTCTCCCTTTTTGGACTCTATTTCATGCTGCAGTTTCTTCCTTTATACCCTAATTTTGAGGTATCTTGAGTTCATCTCAGCATTCATTGAGATCTGTGTGTAGAGTAAGTTCTCATTTTTACATAGGTCGAGCCCAAATTGATCTCATAACAAATTTAGAAATCAATCCTTCCCTGCCTAAGCTGTAAAGAAACGGAACGACTTTTCTTTTGGTTCAGGGAGAAAAAGTTACTCCTTCCATATGAACACATTATTTGTCAAAGGTACCTATCCGGCACTTGTAGAAGGTCTTCAATATACAAACGCTAGAAGATGTTGAGGTTCTCTGGTTTCTGTACGAAGAATTAAAATTGTTTTGAAATGAACTGTTCTTTTGACGGAAACATGTTTTAGATAAAATCCAGAGTCCATTTCTATATTTTAAGAATATGACTTCTCATGAAGTTTTTCTGGTTGTGGTTGGTCGGTTTGCCTGTTTAAAAGCTAAACAACAAAACTGTATTATCGAGGATAAAATGGAAGGCGAGCATTCATGAGCGAATTGGTGCGAGGAGTTTGCGATGTTTTAAAGACTATGAGGCAAATTAATGAGATGAGAAATGCCTGAGTTATTTCTGGTAACAATTACCATCTTCTCTGTCATTTTTTCTCCTCCTTTATTTGCCAATTTGGTTCCTGACTGTTGTGTATAATCTAGTCCTACGATTTTTCCGGATCGTTTCAAAATGTAAACTAATGAGTGAAAAGTGAGATCATTCGAGGCAGCTTCCACTTATGAACTAAAACAGCTTATTACCAAAATTCGTTGACCCTGGTCAATTTTAACAGAAACAAAACAGGTTTTTGTCGATGATATTTTTTTGGGTTATTAAGTCTGTCATCAAATTTGGACAGGACAATATTTGATGAAATTATTAGAGACTTGGTTCATGCTAAAGAGATTGATTTCTTAATATAGGGCCTACGGGCGAAGAAGCAACTGACATTTTAACCAAGCCTGCTGGTAGTAATATGTTTGTATATGGAAGGCCTGATTTAGGATTGCTACATTCTTGTACGGATTCTCCACGGAAGACAGACTTTAAGTTGGAATGTAAAAGAGACACGTTAAAGGAGGAAATTAGGAATATAAAAGGGAGCTTCAATTGAGGTAAACTATTGCCTTTTGT
Source organism: Zygnema cylindricum (assembly GCA_037447655.1). Lineage (NCBI taxonomy): Eukaryota > Viridiplantae > Streptophyta > Zygnematophyceae > Zygnematales > Zygnemataceae > Zygnema > Zygnema cylindricum. The sequence goes on along the minus strand of JBBHKE010002118.1, from coordinate 202,663 downwards.
GCCTTTAATCTGTCGACCTTCTCTTCGGCTGTTTTGTTTCTTTCGGCTGAGTAGTGAATGATCTTAAACCATTTAGAAATCATCCCCTCTATTCAAAAAGAAGCTGCAATTGAAGTTTACGACGAAATTTTGAGACTTATGTCACTTAAGAGTTTTGCCCACCATATACACATGCACTACTTGACCGGATGGACCAATGCCCTAAATATCAATTTTTGCACTAGACCACCAAAACACATTAAGACTTATTTGGTCCATATTATTCTTGTCCTTCGTTAAGACTTATTTGGTTAATATCACTTTTGTCCTTCATCTGTTACATTCTAAAATCCAACCAATATTGCCGTAATGCAAGAAGAAGAACCAAAACCAACAAATGAATAGAGTTCTACTGCTGCTTTTATTCTTTTCTTTACCCTGCAGTGCATATACTGTTCATTCCTCTAACACGTAGTAATTTCGGTGTCTTCTAGTCAAGCCTAAACAGTGCCTACCATATATTTCCCAGAAACAACTTGGGAAATGAAGTAGTACATTGCTTTTGGTTATTTGCTTTGTAACTCTATTTCGGTAGTGAAATCTGAAGTCCATTTTATGAGGATTGAAATTTAATCCCTTCTGTAGTGACCTTCAACAAGGATGGATGCCATTTTATTTAGGAGGAGTGGGATAGTGACCTACGTCCCTCCTGCAAATTTTAACATCAAATTGTGCCAAAGGAAGAATAACAACGGAAGATCAGTCGATATCTATGATCTATATTTAGTTAGCGTGCGTCATATCCAAATTTAATTCTTGAGAATTCAACTAAAATACGTGAACTCACTCTCTCACTCGGCCGGTTGTATGTAACTCACAAAAAATAAATTCCCTCAACATGTGACAAATTATTTGTATAGCAACGTACTACATATGGGTAACTAAACCGCTAATCATTATTAGTATTAAAGTTTTTTTCGACACTTAAGACATGTTTTCTTCCTGCACACTTGCCAGATTGTCAATCCGATGGTTGATATTGGAAGGCAAAATTCTCACCTTCTTATTGGCGGTCTCAGATTGACAATCGGACAAGTGTGCACAGAGAAGAGATGTTTTAAGGCGCGAATAAAACTTTAACACTAATAACGATTACCCGTGTAGCTTCGTAATGGAGAGATAATTATGTGAAATTTATATTTATGTAAATTGTTAGCGAAAGAGGAATTACCTCCACTTAGACACCTGTTAAGAATAACCGGCTACTGATCCACACAAGAAATGACAGTCCCATATTTAGTAAGAACATTCAGGTTTTTTTAAGAAGTAACACAATAAAATGTTCGGAAAATGTCAGCTTTAGAGGAGGGAATTCCACTTAAAATATCTGAACATAAGCGCTTCGTTGTTTTAAAACCCAGAGATCATTGTGTTTTAGAAAGTGTTACACAAACAGTGTTAATTTTTTTTGCCTTCGTAAATTCCATGGTTTTGGAAGAAAAAGAAAACACCATAAAACATTTTTACTTTCATTACTAATATCCTGACTTTCCAGGAGACAAAAACGAAAAAAACGTATGCAAAACAGTTGCATACCAAAATCAGTAAAGCACATTTATATACTCACATTTTGGGCATGACGTGCTGTAGTAGACAGTCAAATCCTCGGGAATTGAATCGCCACCCTCTTTGTATGTGAGTGGGGACTTCAAACAATAGCATCTATAGTAGTTTGAACGTTTATCGTGACCAACGGCAAATCCCGCTGGATATGATTTACAATATTTGGCGCACCGTTGGCCAGACCCACTTCTAGGCCAAATATCAATGCCAACCGTATAATTGGCGGTGAACCTCAGATAACGGAGGGACAACAATTGAAAATAATAGTAGCCAGATGGGTCGGAACAGTTGAATGGAAGACTACAACCTGCATTTATGAATATGGTCAAGCAGATAAAGAAAATAAGGTATAAATGACAACTGGTCCTTGAACAAAGTCACAAAGAATGTGTTAAGCGACGCTATGGAATCCCAATTGCTTTTAATGAAAGTTACGGGGGAAATGGATATCAAGGAAAATAGCTAATTGTTACTGCCACTATCATTGTCCAACATGATTGAATTAAAAAGCGCGATGGTAAACCATCTGGGTCCATAGAAACTACCATTGTAGACTCCCTTGCATCTTTTTTCGAAGGAGAGAAACTATTACATATCGGTTAATCTCATTCCACATTGAACTGTGCACAGTGAAATTTCATTAGCATTTACCTTTACTGAATTAGCAAACACCATATTGACTCCAACTTTCCAAGAAAGAAAAACATGTCATGAAGATGGTCATCAAAAAGCCACTTCTAGCCAATACCCATTGAGAGTACATGGATCAAGTCCTGTTGAATAAGAATTTAACATTTCAAAATTGTCCCAAATTCATGTTTTGACTCTAGAAATAAAAAAACAAGGGGCTTCGAAAAAGGTATAAACGTACCAACAGGTTTAAGCGGAGGTGGCGCTGCAAAAAAAACAAACAAAGAAACTAACTGTCATCAACTAATTTGAAATTATTAAACTAATATTCAAGAAAAGATAGCAGAAGGATGGCAAACAATACGTTTGAAAAAATAAAGTTTGGACAGGAAAGAAATTCAATATGGTGTCTTGCACAACATCCTCAATATCTTGCATAAGGCAAATCTCCATGAGAAAGAACAAAGATAAAAAAACCCAAAGTTGAATAGGGAAAACGAAATGCCCAAAAACCCCAAACAATACATAAAGATGCGTTAGTATCGAAGTACTTTCAAGTTTCATCCTAGGAGTTCACGCAGCAAATAAAGGGGAAAAAAAAAAAAACTTGGTCTCCTAAGAGACATCAAAAGCATCATTATTAACTTCTGAAGCAAATAAAATGCGAAAAAGGAAATTGTTTGAAGAAGAATGCATTAGGAATAATCTCCAATATAACCTTGTCCTAAGATGACTTTTTCTAGTTGTAGGAATTTACTGACCTTCGACAGGTGGTGGAAACGGCCCTGTAAGAAAACCATTGGACACCCACATAAACCAAAACCCAAAATTAGAAAAACTATTAGTTATTATACATCATGTAAGAATAAAACAATGAACATTTTACACAAAAAACTATTGTTGTTATTATTATATATCGAAGGAAACAAAAACCACTAGATGTACATATATCCTAAAGGATTAATAATGATAACTAACTACACTATTGAAATATAGTACACTGGGACGCCAAAACCATAAAGCAAAATCCTTCAAAAATAACCGTAGCGTTGTCCACAAGACATCAAAAGATTGGCAATAGAGACAAGATTTTCATTTTGACAAGTTGTTAACTATTGTCCATTTTGACAACTATTAAATATTTCATATTTTGACATCACAAAATTCCTCACCTTCTTTTTTGGGACACAATTTTGCGTATGTACCAGGACCGGAAATGCCTTGCCCTTCAGAATAAACAGGGTCACTTGTAAGACAATAGCATGATAACATAAAATTTTGCGGTCGGAAAAAAAATCCGTACATAGATTTAGTACAAGCATTGGCGCATGATTGGGTATCCCGAGATCCAATAGAGTCTAAAGCGAAAACAGGTCCAGAAGAAACGGATGGAAACCACGTTTCCTTAAAATGGAAATATCCGGAGGGAAGAGAGCTGTTGTAAGGGAGTGTACAGCCTGGAAATAGAAACGGGTAACAAGAAGAAAATGATTTCTTTTAAAATGTTTCGTATGTAATGAATAACTAAAAAAATATATTTGTTTAATTTTATTCGTTTTAATATGTTTCGTACGAAATGGACAAGAAAGGGGAAATTTAATTGAAAAAGTTTGATGCAGAATAGGTTTTGGCATAAGAGATGTATGCTTTGTATAATTTTGCTTATTTTAATTTGTTTATATAAAAAAATCAATAAGTAATGTATGCTTTGTAAAATTTTCTTTAGTAAAAGAAGAACAATGGGCAAAGATAAAGGTCCGACATGTGAGGGAATGTTGTCGAGAGAAGGGAGGCCTATAAAGGTAAAATTCCTTTGCACCAAAGGTAGGCAAAGAAGACCTGGACAAAAGCGAAATCTGAGATAACCTAGAGCCCTATGGGTTAGTACGCGGTTACGAACATGATTTAGATACATGCCTAAAAAAAAGGCTGGCGTTTTAA
>JBBHKE010002118.1:186525-198480 GCA_037447655.1 Zygnema cylindricum | reverse complement strand
TCTCTCTCTCTCTCTCTCTCTCTCTCTCTCTCTCTCTCTCTCTCTCTCTCTCTCTCTCTCTCTCTCTCTCTCTCTATATATTTTGGTTTGTTTCAGCTCCAGAGTCGAAAACTGTCTGGTTTGTGATGACGTAAAATTACCCGTCTGTATGGTTTGCAATGGCTTAACCTCGTGCTTTGTCTCCTGCCCTTGTTGATCTTTGAATTCCTGCATTGTTTCCATAATAATGTTTTCGCAACATGGAAATCTGATGTTTTTAGTGTGGATCTTGTTCGGAATGATGCAGGAGCCACGGTGAACGTTGGCATCCACCCTTCGAAGGTGGTCGTGACAAAACTGAAACTGGACAAGGATCGCAAAGCTTTACTGGACAGGAAGGGCAAAGGACGGGCTGCGGATAAGGGCAAGGGCAAGTATAGCGAAGATTTGGCACAACCCATGCAGGACATAGATTAAGCTACAGAATGTCGTAGTTCCACATCAGCTTTTACGGTGTTGTGACTACAATGCAATTGTTGTCATCTGATAAAAATGAATCAAAGCAGTGTGTATGGAAATTTTATGTCTCTTCGAGGTAGGATTCTGGGACATAAGGTTGTTTGGAGAAAAGGGTGTGTGTTCATGTGATGCGAATATTGGCCTTTTTGCTTTGGTGGTAGACATTGTAATTCTGAGATGCTAAATGGATGTCACACTATTTCCGGAGTTATGGAGCTGATGGTGCGTTTAGCTTGTTTCTGCCTGATGATGTTCCTTTAAAGAGTGTTTCCTGTCGTTTTAATAGCATGGGCAGAAACTGTTATTCAAGCTATGCCAAATACGAACAGCTTATGCATACAAAGGTTGTGTACTGTTTTGATTGAAGTAGTGGCGAGTCGGGTAATATCCAATATCGACTCGCTTGGGTGCATCAAAAGTTTGTCATCAAGCACACGGATTGTGCTAGTCAAACAAAGATAAGATGCGCAGCACACATGCCTCGTTATACATAGCAACCCTTCTATTTCAAAGCAACACGCGGAATTGAGAGGTTCATCTACTGCTTGCCAAAATAGTGTCAGCCATATACACGACCATAGTTAATGCTGACAGCTTGGAAAAACAGTAGGTACGAAACATGTTTCAATCTTGGATGACTTCCTCAAGACCCTTTACTCTCTTGGTAAAGGCTTTTTGGCCTTTCACTGGAATGTGTTTCACTGACCAATGTTCATGCCTCTCACCTTCCTCCTCTCCACTTAGATCTTAAGTCAGCTCTATCCGCCCTCGATAATCCCTTAGCTGTCGTCCTCCACTATTTATTGGTCTTCTGTGACTTGAACTCAGGTGTCTGCTCCCATCTCCCCTTGGGGGATGTGCTTTCTCTGCGGCATGGGTGGTGCTTACTGCACTTGTCTTTTTGTCTCGACAGTCGCTATCTGTAACTTCGTTGGGGATGTTTGTGTACTTTCCCCCCTCATCCCTTGTGTTTTGGATGGTGTACATCCCCTTTGGAGGCAGCATGTGCTCCAAACATGCTCTCTTCCTCCAATGTATTGCTTTGGCAGCGATGCCGGTTTTGTCCACCCTTGTTACGGATCATGTTGTGCGATGCAAGAAAATAATTTATGAGCGCAAATACTTTATAAAATAATAATTCATTCGAAGCGCTTCTTTTTGACAAACTTGGCTTCTGGCTACACCCGTTCTCTCCCCTTTTTGTGTCACGTCTCACTGCCCTCCAGTTTAGGCTTGGCTTCCTTCATCCAGCTTTACTCAGCTCTCTAATTTGTTTGTGTGGCTGTGCTCTTGAGCCTGATACGTCCATTTGTTTCGTTAATCCAACGTTGGTGACACGATTGACGCGCATGACACTCTTCGAGACACTGTTGCGAACATTTCTCCAGTGGTGGGAAATTGTGCTCGCGATGAAGTCTCATTCCTTTGAGCTGGATTAATGTTTCTGGGTTAATATTTGACGGGATGTTTCTGCTCGATGGTGCCCGTTGAATTCCTGGAGACATTTTTTCATCGAACCCTGTCTCCGCAGTCAGGCGGTTTGGCAAGTTAAGAGTGGCGGCGTGTAAAGTTGCTAAGAACAAGGAGTGGGATTATGAGCGCCAAATTTTTTAAGCAATGATTTTTGGGTTCTTTGGGTATTGCTTGGGTTGAGTGAATTTGTTCTTGTGGTCGATGTTTATAGAGACGAGGGGCTCTGAGAGCTTTCTGTCCATCGTCAGTATCTATCCGTGGCTTTACAGCATGTGCAGGCATCCATCCTTCTTCAATCTGCTATTGCGGTTACAGATCGTCGCCGCGTTCCCATTGTCAGCGTGCTCCTCCTGCATGGAAGTTTACGGCGTTGTTGCCACTTTCAGGGATTTCAGATATGTTGGGATATGGTTTGGTAGATTTTGCTAGAGTTTTTTCGGTTTTTTTTGGCATTTCCTTCAGTTTGTTTCCATGTGCGCAAATGGTTGTGCTGTTTTAATAAAGCCGATTGTTGCCGCTAGGATCCTTTTGGTTTTGATCTTTGTTGAAGTAAAAATTGGCTGAAATGGACAGGAATGAATGAGCCCAGCCCATGATCAGGAAGCTCTTAGTTAATCCTTCTCCATACCACATAAAATCAGGCATCAAGGGACAAAACCTGAATTCTTACTTTTGTAAAATAAGAAATCAAGACTTTATTAAAAAGCGCGATGGTAAACCATCTGAGTCCACGGTACAAAAAGGGGCGGCAAGACCAAACCTGAAAAAACTACAGGTTGAGGGAAGCAAGCAAAAGAATTTATTTTTTGGTGCAACACATGTTGACTCTCATAGGTGGATTGGTAATGCTTGTGAAGCACAAAAATATTGAAAATGTTGATACACGAGAAGCAAGTCTCAAAGAATTCGAGTCCCTTCCTTCCTTTTCTACCACTGGAATTTATAAACAGAAGAACAAACCCTGACGGGGCATCTGACCTGCGGCTAATCAATGAGCAAGAAGACAAGTGGCTGTCTCACTGGTATGGACATATCAGTCAATGTTGGAAACCTTTAATAGTGTAGCGTGTACGTTCCTCAACTCTTGTTTTCTGAATGCAATGTTTAGCTCAAAGCCTGCAGTTTATCACACAAGGTTGCCAAAAGTTACCAGAAAATTCCAAGTGTCACGTGCACCAGTCGAGGGGAAACATATGAGGGAAATATTCGGTTCACACAGAGTCCATCTAGTAAGCCTTGTCAATAAACATTTCAAGAAGGACCACTGCTTGCGTGCACCCCACGATCATCATGTCAGACCCAAGGCATAACTTTTGTTCAAAAACTTATCCCGACCAATGTTTTCGAGGCTTTTACCTGAGAACCGCCTTCTTCGATTCGTTGATGCCAAAGAAGTTGTGCTGCTGTGAGAGTCACTTTTTCAGCCTATGAAAAAGCGGTTCAGAAAGGTTGTGAGGAAACAATAGCCAAAAGTACAGTCCTGCGTTTTAGTCTTAATAGAAGTGACTGGTTTATGAGGAAGCCTTCAAATGTGGAAGATACATATTAACTGAGGTACTACAGGAAATTTAGAACTTCCGAATAAGTTTTCAGTATTAAACATCATTAACAAAAGCATCAATTGGTCTAGTTCAGGCATAGGCACATTACACCTGCTTCACCTCATTTATAAATGTATATTCGATACTACCAACTCTGTGAAACCGGCAAGGTAGTTTTCTATATGTTAAAGGCTATGGCATAAAGCATATCATTTTTTCTGACACAAAATACACAGAATCAATCATGGGGAGAGATGAACCCAGAAAGCATCGTTTAAATCGTTAGCAAGAGGGTTGGTGGCCATTCACGTACTTTGACAGATTTATGCTCTAATTTTTGGTTGATAATGAGAATGAAGGAAAAACTCCGCCCACTTATCATCAATGATGAAAATCAAACAACAAACTCAAAGAAAGTTGCAGTTGATATCCGAGGGAGGAAATCCCAACACAACTGTGTACTGTTTAAACTCGATAATGTATACTTCACTGCTATTAACTTCCTTCCAACAACTACTCCCAACATTCAAAACTTACAGTCTTGTCCCACATCGTCGCCTTCGTCTGTATAGAATTGTATTTCCCACAAATAACCGAAAGCGAGTTTAAGGGTTTATGAGCAACTCACACTCAATTTGCTTCTCGCCTTTTCCAGTTCCAGCTCCTCGTTACTTAAACGGGAAGCATAGCCTTGAAGACCTTGGCGTTCCTGCTCCACCTGTCGAACAAACACACCATATTAAAACAACATCAATTTGTGCGGTAACATATTTGCACAATCAAATCCCAAATTAGGAGGTTTCTTACCAAAACCCGCATGTTATTATTATTACATGCCCATTTATGCATAAGTCCCAGAGACAGAGAACAAGTTTATCCTTAAATCTGTTGCATTATCTAGCTCTTAGTGAGTATGGACAAATTTGCCCCTTTTTTCGGTTTAAAAAAAAAAACATGGTCTTCATCTTGGCAAAAATGGTTTTATGTCGGGACTGGGTGTATATGATTAAAAAGAATAATCCTTGACAAAAATGGATTCATGCAGGGATTTGGATCAAAATGAGTGAATGCGTACAAACAGTACCCAGCAAATTAAAGTTGGTAATTTAATCAACTGGTGTTGACAGAAACTTGAACCTTGAGAGTACAAAGGGAAGGTGTTGTCATGGGAAGAAGTGACATTGTATCATAGTTATGACTTAAACCGATAAAGATTATAGAAGATACACAGTGTGAATGAATCCAATTTGAGCACTTCCTTTTTCTATGCCTCTGAAACACCATAACTTGGAAGGTCCACCAATCTATGTCAAACGTAAAATTTCTAAACTAAGAACTTGCAAAAAAAAACACGAACAGGATTGTCTTATGCACCTCTTGCCACAATTGTTGCAGAGTGGACCAATTTATTTTTTTTTTTTTTTTTTTTTGTCTTTTTTTTTTTTTTTTTTTTTTTTTTTTTTTTGTTTTTTTTTTTGGTTTTGTGTTTTTTTTTTTTTTTTTAACTTATAATTTTGGTTTTTTTTTTTCCTTTCTCTTTCTTGGTGGGTCTTTTTTGGTTATGTTTTCCTGTTTTGTTTTGGTTTTGTTTCAGTACACCCATTTCTTCCACAAATCCCTCTTTACAAGATGCAAAACCAATGGAAGAGGAGGAGGGAGGCCAATTACGTGTCATTGATCTCTCCCTGGTGAGTGCTCATGCCACTAGTCACCTGCTCCAGCCCTCAGAGTAAAATCAAGTTTTCTGCTTTTATTAGATTAGATCAGTAGAATAACTTGCCCATACTCTACACCGTGAATCACTAGTAGCATTAATTACACTAATTCGGTCGCGCTTTTTTGCCCTATGAACAAAGAATAGTATTAATAATACTAACTGTTTTTCATCTCAACGGTGATTCTTTTTGTGTTCTAAACTCGCCAATCATTTGCACCGGAAATACAATTATTAACTCCAGTCCTCGAACTAAATATGCCTTAACATAATAGTGATTCACAGTGTCTGTGATCTGTGACTGGATTTGATTATCTATGGCAACTAGGATTCAACTTGTACTACATGTCATAGTTGCTTTCCTGTCAATGTAAAACTCACATTTTCATTGGTGATGACAATAATGATAAGAGGTTCGACAAAAAAATAAATTACTAATACCAATGCCATTTTGACACTCACCTCTTTACCCGTAGGCACTGGCGTTTCAAAATATTCTGGATGACACCCCTTTTTGAGACGATCCTGATACAAATCAGAGTTAAGGTGCTCAGTTTTAGATTTCAATCCAACAAAAAATCAAAAAAATGTCGTTTGTCAAGTCACATTTATCAAAATCAAAATTTATCTTGTCATCTGCAGTTACATTTAAAATTTTTTTATTACAAGGAAGAAAACCAATCTGCGATTCGATTGTAATGGACAACAGACAAAAAAATGTGATTACGCACCCGAATAAGAGCAAGGTCTTGCTGAAAGCCAGTTTCAACTTTTTCCCTGGTCAAGTGATACGGCAAATTGAGTAGCCCCTGTTTGTATTGCGGTATCCCAGCATTTTAACAGAACACTGCTTAGTACATCTCATACCTCAATTACATGGCAATATCTTTCTGGTGAAAGAATGTAAGAGAATGTCCATAGCGAACCCACTGTTACCCACTTGAGCTAAATGCCCTCCCCTAAAGCTACTGTACAGAAACAGGTAGAAACATTAATAATTCAACAAGCGCTAAGACGGTTGCTTTCGACAATTAAGTTTTCAAATTCACAATTAACATCGTTGTTTTTTTTCACTGGCAACTTTTTTCCCATCATTAAGCAGTTTTATTTAAAAGTTTATTTCTCCAGAGTCTACAATTCAAAAAAGAAGTTCAAACTTATGACTGAGGGGATCAAGTGATAATCAACGAGGTGATTGACAAGTGGATGCAACATTTGAAACAATTCATTTGACACCTTTTTTTTGCCACAACTTCTTGCTCTTCCTTCCTATATCACCGCAAATTTAAAAATAGGAATGCCCCAACCAAAGGAACCTGCTGTGAGTCAGACTTAGCACTGCTTGTGGGTGGATGCAATGTTGACAACAATTCCTTCACAAAGCAACCTTTTGGTCTTCCTTCCTACAATTGAATATGACAACAAGAATGGCCCAACAGAAGAATAACGTGTGGGTATACCTCTTGCGTTTGGCCAGGGGTTTCCAAGGATTCCGAAGCCTCTGAATTTCTATCAACAGATGACTGTGGAACTTCGGTATCCACCAAACGGTGCACCTCACACTGAACCCAAAACCACTTTTCCAGTCAGCAAAAATAAACAGTTGATAGAGAGATGGGATACTAAAAGTAACCTGTCTAATACTGAGTCATTCAACCACACTGCTACTATCACTGACATTACACTTATCCCTGTCCGGGCGTTATACTTATTTATGCTGTACATTTTTTTGGTTTTTCATATATTTTAATGTTCTCTGAGTTGGTGGCAGCATAACACTCTACACAGATGTCCCAAAACTAAGGTGGTTTCTATTGATGTATGAATAATAGACAACTGAAAAATAATTGACAATCTATAACCACTTCAACAAACATGCAGATGTTCATAGTGTCCTGATATGCTACTAAAGTCTGTGACATGTTCCTTATGCATAAGTATGACATCAATGTTTGCGCTGAATCAGTTCTTGTCTATATCACATCTCACATCGAGTATCTATCCATTTAGCTGCATGGTTTCATGTAAGGATCAAATGATCCATACACCCTAGTACCTAACCATAAACACACAGGAGCACTGTTACCCTTCTGGTAAAGACAGAGGGAGCCCTCACCTGCAATACTTGCAGTGTGGTCTTTAGATCTTTATTCTCCTCCAACAGCTTTTGCTTGCTTTCCTCAAAAACAGATATCTGCTGCCACAGAAGGACTCTGATGTGTCCTTAATATCAAGTAATTTTACTCGTTAAACTAATGTAGCAATAACCTGAACTAGGTTCCGGTAGATGTTTGCAGATCAAGAAATAAAATACTTCAACGAAGGAAGACATTATTCAGATGAAGTAGCTTACGGAAGAGAACTTAGAATGTGTATGGAGCATACATCTAGAAACAACAAGATAGATCTCCAACTACATGCACTCAAGGCAAACAACACGTGACTGGGGGGCTCTCACGATCTTGTTGGAGAAATCAGCATTGTCTGGCTTGACGCCCCAGGTTGCACGCTGCCTGCCTTCTTTCTGCAATGAAAAATGACAAGCTTTTTAAAATTAGCAATATGAGTAAACTTGTGATTTTAAAATCAGCACAAGTGGGCATTACAGTGTAATATTAGACTATTCTGCGACAATGTGGAAATTTGTACCTGTAATGCAGACATAAAACGGTTTCTTCAAATAAACTACAGCCCGCACAGCAGACTCAATGATTTATAGATTTTGAGACGCTCCCTCATTAAACTTCTACAACTATTTCATTCATGATACATTCATAACTCAGCATTATTTGTCTTGCCCTCATCACAACTAATAGCAAAAACTCCTACTGAAGGTAATCGGGAGCATGTAACCATTGCACGAAACACACATGTTTTTTTCCATCATGCAAAATTCCTATCAGAAAATGAGATTTTTCCATGTGTGACTGAGATTGTTTAGAGTTGTGATCTTGTAAAAGTTTCGGGCTTGAGGGTAGAAGATATCCATTGCATGGAGTCAAAACATCACCATTTGCAAGTGAAAGCAGTGGCGAGCAGTAAATATACAAAATAAAGGACCTACAATGATTTTTCCTAATACGATTAGCCGGATGATATCCACTTTCAAGAACTTAAAATATATCTGTAGCCTTACATCCTTAATGAATAGGCAGAACAAACAGAAGACGCTTACCTGCCCCGGCCTAACAACTTCAATGGTTGCCTTCACCTTTTCCTTTTTATCAGACAGTTGTGCGCTCAGTCTTTCCTGCCAAAAATAATCAATGATCGTCGGTGAGGACTGCCATGAGGCCTTTGCCAGGGAAAATTAGAATGAGTTAACCCCAAAAATAATTGATCTTTACTCTTTTCCAATAAAATGGAGGTGCAGAAGAGAAATTGGATGTTTAAAATGTAGATATTTCACACAACAAATGAAAAAAGTGTCTAAATTGCTTTATGTATAAGAATATCCTTTTGCCTTCCAGGGTTTCAAACACTCTAAGCAGTCAGGAAAAGGCAAAAATGTGACCTGCAAACGAGCATATTCCTTCTCTTTTTTGCGCAGCTCATAGGTCTGTTGGGTCTTCACTTGCTGCACAAAAAAACATGACAGTGTTTGTTAACAAGCTTCAACAGAGTCTCATAAAATTTCACTAAAAAACATGAACTATATTTCAAAGAACTCAGGAAGTTACCATTTTGCTTTTCATGGATTCAAGCACATAATTTTTTCAGTGAGGTAACCTGAGCAGCCTGTGCCAAACGTTGAAACTCGTCACGCTCAGCTTGAAGCTTCTCCACCTGCGCTCGATGACTGGACTGTGCTTTTTTTTCCTGTAAAAAACAGAAACAGGAGCTTGTCACTGGTTTATCTCTAAATCGTCACTAAGTGTTAAGTAATTAGGAACCTTAAGCATCCATCCTTTACAAAATATGGGTTCTTAATAAAACATAGTTAAAAACAGAACAATAATGTTGAAAATAAACTTCTTCAACTCCCCTTAACGTCACATTCCCCGGGTTGCACAATGAAGAAACTGCAAACTTGTCGCAGAACATGTGAAGGTGTCAGCTCTTACCACCAAATTTCATTTGTGACTGCCTGTTGCAATATATTTTAGACCCAAACAATCGTTATGAAACTGCGACTTTACATTCACAGACCCCCACACTATTCTACACAAAGATGAAGCATTTGATAAAAAGAGGCACAGACCAGTACTGCCAGGCTCCCTATTGTAATTGAGACCAGGCATATGTCTACTACAGGCTCAGGCTGGAGTAACGATAGTAAGAGAAGGCAAAAATTAAAGCGCACAAAAGTTATAGCACAGGTATACATTGATCTTTGCCGCTTACGCATACCTTTGAATACTGGCTCTGGAGCTCGCTCTCTTTGGCCGCAACTTGAGTTTCACACCTCTCCAATTTTGAGTCCAGCCTCTTTAGCTCTAATTTCAAGCTGTGCCAGCAAACGGAGCAAAATGAAGGTTCCCCATTAATTTGCTTAAAGGCAACTATGCCGTGAACTTGTAGAATGTTATCTGATACACACGCTTCCTTAAGCAAGATACATCAATGTTGTCAGCTCCATTTTTTCGATCCATTATGTGCACAAACATTCAAGCTGTGCCCGCCAAACGGAGCAAGTAAATTTATATTCTTAAAGAACAATGCCATGAAATTGGAGAATATACCTGACAGATTAGCAACGCTTGCGTAAACAAGCAAGACAAATGCCATCTAATTTACATCTCAGCTCCATCCCTCCTATCCATTATGTGCAATATGTACGTGTTGTGAATCTTATTAATCCATTGTAAAATCACAAAATTTGCCTTCCTCCAAAGTAGAAGCATACAAAGGTAAGCAAAGTCGTGCAATTGTCAATTATCCAATTTATCTTACAATTCCACAATACAAAGGTAATCTAAGACGTGCAACTGTTAATTACACAATTTATCTTACTATGTCACAATATGATGCAAGAAAAAGGATGTACCTATGTTGCTGGTCCAGCATAGCCTCTGCCTTTTCTGCGTCTGTCTGTTGCTTTTGAAGTAATCCATAAATAGCGTCGCAAGCACTTACAAGGGACATCTGAAAGACAAAAAGGAGAGAAACAGCCTGTGAGTACTTTAAAGATCCAGTTATAGGGACGTCTGAGAGACAAAGAGGATAGAAAGACTTTCTACATCCAGCTTTAGCCTCTTCGTCAGCAAGATTCTAGCAGAGAATAGAGCATTTCAGAGCATTGCAGAGTAGAGCATTGCAGAGCATTTTTTGTAGAGCATTTTAGTGCCTTCAGAAGAATGGATCCATCATCCTGATAAGTGGTTAACACTGAAGGAAATGGCATAAAAAAATTATGTATGTGTAAGTAAGTTGATGTCTGACTTTGAATCTGCGCCCAAAAAGTACAGTACATTGTGTATCGCTATTAGTGTTGATGTTTTTTTCCGGTCTTTAAATTTATCTTCCTCTGAGGACGTTTGTCGGACAATTATCCAGAAGTGATGATGGTTAGGTACGGTTCTCACATTCCAGTTGGTTGTCCAAAAGAAAATCGGACACTTGTACCCGTAGAAAAGTCGACTCAAGTGGTGGAAAGAACATTTTTACTCATGCAGTTTCAAGGACTTTCTCAAGCGCATCCATACTGGACAAGTCATCAAATTTTAGAAGAAGGTAAGCTAGAATATTCACATTCTCCCGTTACTGCCGCCTCACCCGTAACTCATAGGCTAGTTACACTATCAAAAATATTCCCATTATGTGAGTAATCATACACTTCGTACCATGTTTTGAGCAATAGCACAGACGGTTACTCAAAAAACTGTACGATTACTCATAAAACTCGAGGAATATTCAATAGCGTAACTAGGCTATCAGTCACACAATTTCCCTGCAATAGACTGTAAGCTTTTGTACCATGCATCGCCATTATGATTAAACCAAATAAGGGGAAGCACATATCGATAAGAGTACACATAAAAAGAAGGGGGATATAGAATAAAATCATCGATGGTGAGGCATAAAATCATAGACTGTGAGGCTGTTTACTTAGTTTCGAGGGAGGAACAGGATTTGTCACCTCCAAGGGCTCAAAAAAGCAACTAGAAAGAAGCTGCCACGCAAAGAACCTGACCGTTGTTTCCTTTGTTGAATCAGTGGCATAATAAGCCCATCATTTCCAAAGAAAGGACACATCATCCCTCCAACAATTCAGAGAGAGAGGGAGAGCAAAATGAGAGAGAGAAGGATACATCATCTCTCTAACAATTCAGGGAGAGAGAGAGAGAGAGAGAGAGAGAGAGAGAGAGAGAGAGAGAGAGAGAGAGAGAGAGAGAGAGAGAGAGAGATAGAGAGAGAGGGGAAAAAAAAGAAAACCATTTAAAATTCGAAACATTAACACTGCTTTCATAGCCATATGTAGTATGCTGTCCACAGAACTCTCGTCACGTCTTCCTTGACCCGGGACTTAACGACCTACCTACTACATAGGAAGAGAGAGAGAGAGAGAGAGAGAGAGAGAGAGAGAGAGAGAGAGAGAGAGAGAGGAAAAAAAAGAAAACCATTTAAAATTCGAAACATTAACACTGCTTTCATAGCCATATGTAGTATGCTGTCCACAGAACTCTCGTCACGTCTTCCTTGACCCGGGACTTAACGACCTACCTACTACATAGGAAGAGAGAGAGAGAGAGAGAGAGAGAGAGAGAGAGAGAGAGAGAGAGAGAGAGA